>JASPKZ010010652.1:1277500-1365000 GCA_030220185.1 Diploptera punctata | reverse complement strand
TTAAATAGAAAATACAATACTATATTTAACCTCAAGTAAAGATATATGGACAGCATTATAATATTATTATATATTTCCAACGTGTCTTATTATTATGGATACAAACATAAGCGTAATCTCAGTATAGGTCTTGATTTTTAATATTAATTCTTACAAATTGTACAATATTTCAAATATAATTACTACTATGCTATTCTGAAGTGAGGATCCTGCATTTAGGTTGGAGATAATATGTAATAAAACAAGCAAAAATGTTCGTATAAATGTTGATCCTAAACTTAATATCTTCTTCTTCTTACAAGAATTGGACTTTATTGGTTCGTTCCGTTTCCAAGTATCATAGCTGCTGTGTCCGTTTCGTGGGCGTCCCCGATCACTTTTTCCTCTTCTCCGTTGATAGTTCAGACTTTTCTAAGGAAATCTGTTGGTATCCATTCTGTACACACGTTCATACTATTTCTCCTATACTTTTCTATTTTATCTGTCAAACTGAATATTTGTAGTTCTTTACGGATACCTTCGCTTCGTTTTTTATCCATCAAAGTATATCCTACCACGAAGTTGTTTATCTCAACTATCAATTAACAGTACTATCATTGATAACTCTTCACATGTCCTCGGGATGACTGTTACACTGCAATGTAACACTTCACCTTTTTGTGTGATTAGATCGCGTACCTAGTGATTGGAACACCCCTTATTGTTTCTGATTGTGAGACAAGAATTGAGCACGCATTTACATACCGGTATTGTAGTTGCACCATTTATGAAGAATGCATACACCTTGAATTTTTAATGTCCACAAAACTAAAAATCTAAAGGATTAATATAAAGAGGAAGGGCTGCCACACATGCTAGCACATTTGTTTCGTGCTAATGTGTACAGAGCAGGAGATATGTCCTTCTTACAAACTAAAATTGTTTACCGTTTTCTCTAAGAAAAATGCTAGTAGAAACACTCGCAATGCCCCATTTTGATTATTGTGATACTCTTTTTACTGACCTAAATACTGTTCTTACCCAAAGACTTCAACGTGTTCACAATTCTTGCATACGTTTTATTTGTGGTATACGTAGATTTGATCACGTTACACCATCCCTGGAACAATTGTCATGGCTTCGTCTTCAAGATCGTAGAACCATCCATTCCCTATGCCTACTCTATAACATATTACACACATCTTTACCTTATTATTTATCACACCGCTTCACTAAACTCTCTGATACACATAACTTAGATACCCGATCCCTTGAGCACAGTGTCCTTTATATCCCTCCTCATCATACTACCTATTATTCGAAATCTTTTACAGTTTCTCTTGCTAGAACATGGAATTCACTTCCACCCTATGTCAGAGACTGCCAAACTTTACCATCTTTCAGAAATAAATTGAAAATAAAATCACTAACAGAAACAACTCACTAATACTACTTTTTAAGAATTAATAATGCGTTTTTGCATTATTTAATAAAAATAGACTTAGGATTTGTTAATATATTTACCTAATGCCTTGTATAAAAAGCGTAGATTAATTCATTGTAGTGTTTTTTTTCTCTTCTTTTTATGCATCGAGCTGTTATTCCTTTTTTATTCATTGTATCATTAATTTAATTTTAATTGTATTTAGTTTCATTCTATTATTAGACATTAATTTCATTATTATTCAATATGACAGATAATGAATTGTTCAATAACTATTATTGTAACTTTTTTTTGTATTCATATGTAACATGTTTGTCCTGTCTAATATGACTACTATTGTAATTTTTTTGTATTCATGTGTAACATATGTTTGTCCTGTTTTATATGACTATTATTGTATTTTTTTTTGTATTCATATGTAACATATGCTTGTTCTGGTGAGTGGAAGAGAAGGCCACATGGCCTTAACTCCACCAGGCTAAATAAATAAATAAATAAATAAATAAATAAATAAAACAAAAAAACGTAACAAAATATATAAGATAGTTTAGGAACCATGGTTAGCTTTTAGAAACTTTTTTCCCGTTTTGGAAATGCCAGCTTCTTTATGAATATTTTCAGAACATCCTGCATATAATTTAAAAGTGATTAACTTATTTTTTCTGCTTTATTATTAATATAATTTATTTATATATTTTAACGTATTTTATAGCATAGTTACTGTATGTAATGCACATTATACACGTAGGAATTTAAAATATATAATTATAATGCGTTTGGTCCAATTTTAGATATCTTGATATGGTTAATAATTTGTAGTGCGATTTTTAGAATACGCACCATAAAAATTATATGTTTCACCGATATGTTAGTATATGTAACAAAAACAAGAATATATTGCCTGTAGCTTATTTATATATAATCAACATTAATTTTACCACATCCGATTATATGTAAGTCTGCTGAGGACGAAACGAAATGCTACTATTTATTTTTTCCATCTCAATAATGTATACACTGTAAGAGCGAATCTTCGGTGTCTGTTGGCAGGTTCGATAAGGACCCTGAGTATTTTTTCTCAAATAATAATGTGCGAATTCCTTATAACTATGCCAGTTAGGTTTATTATAATAAAACACGTGACAGATTGAGCCTTTGCTATAGCAATATTTTAGACTGCAAAACCAGGTAAATCAACTTAAAAAAATACTGGAGGTACTGGAATTTGTTACATTGAGAAGATATTTATCCTAAAATCTGTGATTATAGGTTTATTTTATTTTTATCATACTTGCTATCTTGTATCTAAATATTGCAATATTTTTGTAAATAATTCAATTTTCAAATGATATTAGTTAACTCTATACAATACTTTGGCATTATCCTCCCTTTTATACAGAAGTGAGATTTGGACATTAAGAAAAAGAGACAGGAGCAGAATCAAAGCAACGGAAATGAAATTTCTCAGAAAGACAGCAGGATACACTCTTTTAGATCGAAAAAATAATGAAGAAATGTTAGAACAATGGGAAGTAGAATAAATAGAAGAAAACTTCAACAGATATAAATAACTAGCTAGACCATGTCCCTCCATGGTATCTTTACCTTGTCGTGGTGGAGTGGCTTGCGTGCTTAAATGATCCTGAGAGCTATGCCGGCGGTAGCATTGCTGCCGATAGGGTTACCCATGCCGGACTGGTCGAAGGTGATAAGCCAGACGAAAAAAGTACCTTGGGCGAAAGAGTGACGATCTTTCACCGTAAAAATACAACCGTCAAGAAATGCGGACATGGTTCATCTGGGGTAAAATTTTCCGGAGGTCAAATAGTCCCCCATTCGGTTCTCCGGGCGGGGACTACTTCAGGGAACCCATGCCAAAGGCTCAAACACAGGGACATGTTCCTAGGAACATGGAATGTTAGGACTTTATACAATAGCGGGGCACTAGAGATATTAACGCAGGAATTGGATAAATCGCCCTTGGATATAGTCGCTTTACAGGAAGTTAGGTGGCCAGGAGAAGGTAGTCAGGAATCAGGAAGCTTTGCATTATACTATGGGGGTGCAGAAAGACCTGCATTTGGAACGGGTTTTTTAGTCAGAAGGAGGATCCTATCCGCTATCCGAGATATTAAATTTGTTAGTGATAGGATATCATACATAATTCTAAAGGGTAAACGACATGATTTTATAATTGTAAATGTACATGCCCCCACAGAAGATAAAGATGACAAGATCAAGGATGAGTTCTATGAAGAATTAGAATGCTTATTTGATACCCTTTCACGATATCATATGAAAATTGTCTTAGGAGATTTTAATGCAAAAGTGGGGCGGGAAGATATATTCAAACCAACAATAGGCAAATTCAGTCTTCATGAAGATAGTAACGACAACGGGGTTAGATTAGTCACATTTGCCACATCAAAGAATCTCATTCTTAAGAGCACAACATTTCAGCATAAGGATATCATAAATACACCTGGACGTCCCCAGATGGAGAAACTCGGAACCAGATAGATCATGTATTAGTGGATAAACGCTGGCACAGTAGCATCATTGATGTTAAATCAGTTAGAGGGACAGACTGCAATTCGGATCATCATCTGGTCAGAGTGAAAATCAGACAACGGCTATCGCTTATGAGAGGAACAAACGCTAAAGATGATTCTGTAAAATTTGAATTAAAAAACTTGAAAAATGATGAAATGCGGCAAGAATACCAAATCAAAATTGCTAATAGATTTGAAGTACTGGAATCTTCCGATGACAATGTGGCAAACGAAGAAGAAACTGATATAAATAAAGAATGGGAGGCTATAAGAGATACTATTAAATTGTCAGCATCAGAAAGCATTTGGTTGTTTTAAAAAAGAGGCAAAACAAGAAATGGTTTGATGAGGAATGTGCCGACATTGTAAAGAAAAGAAAGCTAGCAAAAATGAAATGGTTACACGAGCCAAATGAGGTAAATTTAGAGCAATTGGGTAGTATTAAACGGGAAACCACCAAGCTACTAAAGAGTAAAAAGAGGGAATATTTGAGAGAGAAGATTAATGATCTTGAAATGAATGCAAAAAATAGGAACATTAGAGAATTATATCAGGGAATTAGGATAGAGAAGAAAGGGTTTCAGGCTAGAACAAACATAATTCGGAATGAAAATGGGGATATGATTGCAGATTCTAGGAGTATATTAAATAGATGGAAAAGTTACTTTAATCAGCTATTAAATGTACATACAGAACAGGACATTGAGGAGGATAAGTTTACAGACAGCAGAAATGCTAGTCGCAGAGCCAAGTGCATTAGAGTGTTGAAATGGCGATTGAAAAATTGAAGATGTATAAAGCATCAGGTTCAGATGAGATCCCAGCAGAACTGATAAAATCAGGGGGAGAAAAAATTGATGGACAAGATACGCTGGTTGCTTAGTATGATTTGGGAAAAAGAAGCTCTTCCAGATGAATGGAAGGAATCAATTATCTTACCAATTTATAAGAAAGGAGATAAAACTGATTGCAACAACTACAGGGGCATCTCATTACTTTCAACTTCGTACAAAATTCTAACAAATATATTAGTAAGCAGACTTACTCCCTATATTGATGACATTCTAGGAGATCATCAATGTGCATTTAGAAGAAACAGGTCTACAACAGATCAGATTTTCAGTATAAGACAGATTTTAGAGAAGAAATGGGAATATAATGGTACTGTACATCAACTATATGTAGACTTCAAAAAAGCATATGATTCAATTAAGAGGGAGAAGTTATATAGTATCCTCCTGGAGTTCGGAATTCCTAAAAAGTTGGTTAGACTTATACGAATGTGTCTAAATGGCTCAAATAGTAGGGTGCGTGTAGGCAAACAGTTTTCAGACACTTTTGAAATCCAGAATGGGTTGAAGCAAGGAGATGCACTATCTCCTCTACTATTTAATTTTGTACTAGAGCATGCCATTAAATCTTTAGAGAATGAGGAAGGCTTACAACTCAATGGTATTAATAAGCTGTTAGTTTATGCTGATGATGTAGTACTACTGGCCGATAGCGAGGAGATACTAAAGGCCAACACGCACACACTATTGAGTAACACTAAGAAATTAGGACTGGAAGTAAATATCAGTAAAACTAAATATATGGTCACACGTAGAAATTCAGTATATAATGGAAATGGACAGCTAATGACAAATGAGGGAAATTTTGAGGAAGTGGCTGAATTCAAATACCTAGGAACAATAATCACAAATAGGATGAGATGCACAAAGAAATTAAACATAGGCTCAATTCTGGAAATGCTTGCTATTATGCATTGCAGAGACTTTTGATGTCCCAACTCCTTTCAAAAACCGTTAAGCTGAAAATATATAAAACTATTATTCTACCAGTTATATTATATGGGTGCGAAACATGGACTCTTACTTTAAGGGGGAAAGGAGATTACGAGTATTGAGAATAAAGTTCTTAGGAAAATTTTTGGACCAAAGAGAGATGAACAGACAGGTGAATGGAGAAGACTACATAACAATGAACTACATGGTCTTTATAGGAAGCCAGATATAATAAGAACAGTTAAGTCTCGTAGACTGCGATGGGCAGGACATGTTGCACGTATGGGGAATGAAAGACGTGCATGGAAGCTTCTTGTAGGAAAGCCAGAGGGAAAGCGCCCAGTTGGTAGGCCAAGAATGAGGTGGGAGAACAACATTAACTATGATTTGAGGGAAGTAGATTATACAGGGAATGACTGGAAAGCATTAGCTGGGGATAGGGGTGTATGGAGAGCTTATGTCCGCGCGGCCATGAACCTTCGGGTTCGATAGTGCCAGTGAGTAAGTAAGTAAGCTAGACCATGTAAAAAGAATGGATAATTCAAGAATCCCAAAATTGTTGATGGAATATAAACCCAAAGGACATCGTCAACAAGGAAAACCTCTTAAAAGACTACTAGAGGGGTCGAAAAGAGTCAACAAAGGCCTAATTGGTGACGGATGATGATGATGATGATCAATAATTAACTCTCCATTAAAATTTATTTGGGAATTAAATGCCCTCCTACTTTCAACTTATATTTTTATCGATTCTTTTATGATATAAAAGCTGTAACAAAATTGTTTTAAATTGCCAGAAAGTGGAGTTTTCTATTAACTTAAGATATGTTACATACATGCTGCCACATTACAATAGAAACAAGAATGCATTCAGATTGCGTAACAACCCGTTGCTCTTTTGTTACAACACAATAAAAATATAATTCACAAAATGGGTTCCTTTAGGGTCCATGACTCGCACTTTTCGAAGTCGTGGAATAGAGATTTCTTTAATCAGTATAATTATGTGTTAGACTTTTTCTTTCGACATATTTCAACCACAATAATATGGAGTTCTAACATAAAATTCCATTTTTTCAGTTATTAATAGTCTATAATGAAGCAACTCTTGAACAATATGTTTAGGTTAGTTCAAGCAAATGAAAGTTCTAAAAGGCAAAGTGTAACTTTTACAGGCCACGGTCAATACGAAAAAAGTATTCTCAGCCAATTGCAGGGTAAAGAAATTATGAACCAATAGATGATACCACATTTCATGCTATGTAAGCATCTGAGTTTGTAAAATTTATAGTGGGCCCGTAGACTTATACTGTATTTATAAAATTTTATTTTTAAGGAGAGTATAAATTGAATAGCAATATATCTAAATGAAATCAAATTTCAATCCCTATCAAATTACTGTTAAATCCAGCTTCCTACCAACATTTAATCCAATAATCCGTTTAATAAAAATTGATTGTACCGGTAATTAATCACTACTTAATCATGGTGATTAACTAACTAACTTACTCATTGGTCCTATCGAACCCGTAGGTTAATGGTCGCGCGGACATAAGTTCTTCACACATCCCTATCCTGAACTAATGTTTTCCAAACATTCCCTGTATAATCTACTTTCCTCAAATCATAGTTAATGTTATTCTCCCACCTCATTCTTGGTCTACCAACTGGGCGTTTTCTCTCTGGTTTTCCTACAAAAAGCTTCCATACACGTCTTTCACTCCCTATTCGTGCCACATGTCCTGCCCATTGCAGTCTACGAGACGTAACTGTAGACTGCGATAATCATCGTGATTATTTTAATGTAATTGATAATACTGTAATTGTGCATTCTTTAGTACACTTTAGTACAATTTATAAATAAATAAATTAATTAATTAATCAATTAATTTGATATACTATAACTTACCAAAATAAACCTACTAGTGTTGTATTTAACTATTAATCATATATTAATAAATAAGATCATCTTGGTGATAAAATTGTATAACTCAAAGTCAATTAGAACCAAATTAAAAAGTTAAGAGTGAACGCGTTTCAATAGCGACGCTCTCATTATCAAGACTTATTATTGCCTAATATAATAAGTCCTTGTAATGAAAGCATCGCTATTAAAACGCGTTCACTCTTAGCTTTATAATTTCGCGATTTGGGTTTCTATTGACTATGTGCAATACTACAAATCATGATTCATGCTAAATCTACAATTAAAAGTAATATCTAATTACACTGATATACTCATATCAACATGATTGTTTATATTTTATAGAAAATCGTTTAAATTTATTTGTTTAACAAGTACTCACATTGCTTTCTGCCACATCTAATAACACTGGTCAACATGATTTTTGTCTCATGAGTACCAATAGTTGTACTTAATGCAGTTTTTTATCGTGTTTTAAAATATGTATTCGGAATTTCTCCATCACCCGCAGTTTTTTTATTTCAATTTCAATTAATGGATTAAAATAATTATTTTCTGCTTAACAAACATTAAAGGGATTACGTCAAAATCAAAACATACAGTGGTGTACCCTGACTTGCAATCTGCAATGAGACCAGTTCCACACTCGAAGAATTGCCCATACCAAAGCCTCCAGAACATGTGCCATTAGATGAAGAGAGCTCAGATTCTGATGGAAGTAAGGAAGAAGAAGAAACAAATTTTGGTGATACAACTTTTGAACAAAGGTATTTAACCTATTGACTCAAGAAGATCTTAACGATCTCATACGAGATTTAAAGTTATCCAAAAACCAGTCTGAAATGCTTGGTTCCCGGCTAAAAGGATGGAATCTCTCGGAAACCTTGCGTGATGGAGAAACACCGATATCATATTGGGAATTCAGGAGAAAAAATACTATCAGAATCACATATTTTTCTTTCTGAGACAAAGAAAAAAGTTCATTTTTTGTTGCTCAGGGTTATTTTGGTTATAATTTTACTATAAACACAAAAACTGAAAGATACATAAATATGAAACTGTCGAAATTTCAAATGATATGCGGAACTGTACATAAAGAACAAAACAATTAGAGATACTAGATTGAAGTTTCATAAACATTGGCAGTTCCTGCATTACTTTATGGGAGTGAAACTTGGGTAATGATAAAAAAATTACAAAGTAGAATACAAAGCGTAGAAATGAATTTCCTTAAAAGAACAAAAGGCTGCACAATATTTTGAATAGATTTAGAGTAGAATAGATTCATTTAGCCTGGTGGAGTTAACGCCATGTGGCCTTCTCTTCCACTCACCAGGACAAACATATGGTACATTTAAATACAAAAAATTACAATAACAGTACGTACTAGACAATTAATTATCTGGTCAATATTTGATCGAATAAAGAATAAATATATAAGAACAGAGTTAAATATATATATATATATATATATATCCACCCAATGATAAAATCAAATAATATAAAAGCTATTTAACTCATGCCCCAAATGGGAGTCAATGACCAATCACATTTCAATGATTTTTATTTACAACCAATCACAGTCGTGTTTCGCCTAGAATTTACCAATTAAAGTTTATCATAATGAAGAAAGCACCTCCTTTTTAATATTCTGAATAGGTCATAACATTATTTTGCAGTGACTGACCATCTAATAAATACGGCCACCAGATTGTATATATAGTGCATGAATGTCAACAAAAAGCGCATGCGATAGATAATATAAAAACATTTGTAACAATTGTACCACAAAAAGAATAAACCACTTACTTAAACGAATTATTTTCCAGGAAATGACATTACAGAAAAATATAATTGACATATTTACATCATAGGACATCAGGAAATAATTAATATATAGGCCCTATATCGTTGGTTATAAATTTCTTCACTAGGGTGCATTCTTACAGCATTGCGATCCTTTGGCAGTAAATAATATTATGATCTGGTTGCAGTGATGAACAAAATAAGCAAATGAAGCGTACCAATCGTTTCTCATTTGTTTTCAAACATCGTCATTTACATTAAATATATAAATATTTTAAAATAACTGTAGTTAAATAATGATTTATGAGTAAACAGCTTAATTTTATTCGTTAAATAGTCCTAACAAATGCCACTCTTGATTTCCAAATTCTCATATGTAATGCCACGAGTGATTTCCAAATTCGTGAGTCGTGAATTTATCGATAATTTGGAAATCAAGAGTGGCATTTGGTAGGACTATTTAACGAATAAAATTAAGCTCTTTACTAAAAAATAATCATTTGAATATAGTTCAAAATTTTTTTTTAATATTTATATAGTTAATGTAAACGGCGATGTTTGAAAACAAATTAGAAATGTGAGATTATGTATATTCACTGCAACTCGATCATATTATTTATTGCCAAATAGGATCGCAATATTGTAAGAATGCACTCTAGTGGAGAAATAATGAAACACATCAAACTATTATAATCAACATTATAGGTTAATCATTTATATTTTGAATAAACAATTCAATCAAATCACTGAATCTATTCATTACTTGCTATATTGTTGGAGAAAAATAATGGTCTAAACTGTTCAGAATATTAAAAAATGAGGAGCTTTCTTTATCACAAAAGCATTAGCTGATAAAGTGAAATCAATAAAGAGCGAGGTGAAACACGACTCTCATTGGTGTAAATCAGAATTCATTGAAACGTGATTGGTCATTGACTACCATTTGCGACATGAGTTAAATAGTCTAAATAAATTCACTCCTCACGTCGTGAGTCGTGAATGTATCGATAATTTGGAAATCACTCGTGGCATTACTTATTGTCTCATAAAATGATACATGCTTTAATGTCAATTTATAAATATGTTAAATTTTGTATAAAAGTAGACCAAGGGCACATTACAGAGAGCAGTGAAGCCAATCGGGGAGTGAGACAAGGTTACATTTTATCACCAATGCTATTTAATCTATTCGTTGATGATATTGTAGACGTAATGCTAGAAGGAGAAATTGAGGCTCCGGAGATGGGAAATGTTAGAATCCCAGTCCTGTTGTATGCAGATGATTTAATTATCTGTTCCAAGACAATCAAGGGATTGCAAAGAGGTCTTGACCTACTGGAAATATTCTGTAGGAATTGGGGATTGACTGTAAATGTTAGTAAGACAAAAACAATGACCTTTAAAAATGGGACGATTTATGGTAGAGCAGAGGAATGGAAATACAGAGATCAAGTACTTCAAAACGTGAAACATTTTGAATATCTTGGTACGACGTTGAAAATGAACGGGAAGTGGAAAAAACATATTGATATAGCATTATTTAAAGGGAAGGGACAACTTAACAGTGTACTCGGTATTTTGGGTCGAGTGCCTGATATTCCAGTCAGCACATTAGAAAAAATGTATGGAGCGATGGTCAGGCCAGTAATGCACTATAGTAGTGAGATTTGGGGTTTCCAAAGAACGGAAATACTAAATAAGGTATATACTCATTTTCTAAAATATATTACAGGACTTAGTAAGGCCGTTTCTAACTGTGGAATTTTATATGAATTCGGGTCATTCTAGGACGACATAAACTGTAAAATTCGTGTACTCAAATACTGGTTGCGAGTAATCCAAGGTGAACAAACAATGCTTAGAGCAATTTGTTACGACCACCAAATTAAAAACATAGGTGTTAAATTTTGGGCAGACGTGGTTAAGAGAGAACTCCAAAAGATTGGGATGGGCTGGATATGGGAAAAAAGGGACTGAAAATCGCAAGAAGAAAGAACGTGTGGAGAAAAATAGGAGGAGGTACGCGGGGCGGTACTTAGATATAAAAACTAACAAAATACTTTGGCCGAATGTACAGGAGAACGCTCACGGTGTGTACAAAGAGACCTAAACACAAGTCTGGGGAAAAGAATCGTATATACTCAACCTAGGATTTAAGGAGAGATCAGGGCGTGCTTGGTTTTAGGATAGGGGCATGGAAATTTCTAAAAATTAGCACGATCACGATAGGCGAATATGTCCAATGTGCGGGAACTTTGAAGAGGAGATCCATATATTAGGAAAATGTAATGAATTAGAATATTGGAGGACGTCAGTTATTACCGGAAAGATTTCTGTAAATTCAAATCGGGAAAGAGTGGCATGCTACGAGTTATTGGTAAATCCAGAAAATTGGATAAACCTCGAGTAAATTTGCTGGACCAAAACGCTGGCACAAAAAATAAGGACAAACATGCATTCATGAATTAAAGCTATGTTATCAAAATGCAATACCATTAATTCTTGACAATTATATAATAACTAATTGTTGTATATTGCTAATTGTGTTATTCTATTTAAGTGTTAATATGGTGTTTTCTTATGTAATTGTAATGTTAATGTTTTTTTAGTGTATAATGCTATTGTGTTATTATTTAATTGTAATATTATTGTGTTTTCTTTATGTAATTGTAATGTTATTGCTTTTTTTGTTGTTTATTTTTCTTTACACTAGTACCAATTATTACTTTATTGTAACGGACTGTCAACAGCACGTACGGCTTACTGCCCGTGCGACCCATATTTGTAAATAATATTCTAAATATCTTACTTTTTTGTCTAATAAAGTCCTACTACTACTACTACTATTACTACTACTACCACTATTACTACTACTGCTACTACTACTACTACTACTACTACTACTACTACTACTACTTATGATGAATGGTTTAGGCATTTAGAAACAATGAATGTAACGAGATTACCAAAAGCAGCATTTAACTACAAGCCAAGAGGATTAAGGAATGTAGGAAGGCCAGTGAAAAGATGGACAGAACAACTGTGAGGCAGAACAGACAACTTGCCTAGCCCGTGAAGTGAAGAAGAATATTAAATTATGTTATCCATTCATCGATAATTAAACTTGATTTCCTCAGCACATTGACATTCAGCCGTCAGCACTACTAATGTAACCTTTTTCCAAATTAAACTTGATGTATTAATCTAAGATTATTTTAAAATTGCTAATTAATGACTGTATTTTCCTTGATCCTTGATTACTAAATTATAGTTCTTAAGTCATTTACGTAAGGATATGTTTTTTTATTGATATTGTGTAATGAAGCTATTGTTTGTTTGAGATGATGGTCCGTTATTGTTGAATGTTATTGGGTAGAGCAATTAAAATAGTGACGGGGGATAAAGACAAGATTGACATGGGGATAAGGATGAAAGTTTGCCGCAGGTGTCCAACGTGACTATTATTTCAATTTATATTAGTGACTCTACATTCTTCTGCCGACTTCGAAAGTCCCCCGTGGTTTACACAGTTTCTAAATTATTTTATTCCAGTTGAGCATTTAAACTACCTACTTCTAGATAAATTGCCTTAGGTCATGTATTGTAACTTAATAAAAATTATAAAAGCTCTTGTGAGTTCTCCTGGAATTTCCTTCCTCAAGATATCAGGGGTTGCCGCACACTTGGCACTTCTAAGTCACACTTATGCAGTTACCTGTTGTCTAATAATTTATTTTTCTCTATTTATTTAAAATTTATACTATGCCAATAATTTTTTCTCGTTTTTTATATATCTTGTGTGCATTATACAATAAATTCGTTAAATCTAGAGTAAATAAAAATATATGATAAATATTAATTGTATTGTATTTATAACATGTAATTGTTTATGTTTATTGTAATTTAGATGTAAGACTATTTTTTTGCATTTTTTTAAACCTGGTTGAGTGGTAAACAAGGCCTTAAGGCCTTAACTCTGCCAGGTAAAATAAAGCTATTATTATTATTATTATTATTATTATTATTATTATTATATTATTATTATTATTATTATTATTATTATTATTATTATTATTATTATTATTATTATTATATTGGTTACCATGTTAGTCTCACGATTCGTTGTTCGTGGATTCTAATAAGGGAAATTCATTTTTTTCAGGGAATGAATAATTCCGAATATGATTTCCTTCGGAAAATAACTAACTTCCTTAGACCAATATCATAAATTTACGGATCCTGAGACGAACTCAAACCTTAAATAAGTTATATCTGAGTTTAATTCGTTGGCCCTTTCACAGCTGACTTTGAATTGCTACTCTGATGTCTTAAGTTCTAAAAAACGCCATTCATAAAATGCTAATTACCTACACAACTAAGTATCTACCTACATATCAATATATATATATATAGGGTGTAACATGACCTACCGACAAAATGATAGGGATGATAAGCCATGCAGAGAGGATAATTTTTTGTCTAAGAGTAAGGGTTTCATTTACATTGAAAGTTTTAGTGTGCAATTCAATACTTTATTTAATTTCTATTAATTTTATAAGAACTTATCTGAAAATAGATAATATTTTAAATATTGAAGGAACATGTAGTCGTAAAAAGGTCGTTCGAGTTATGCGCAGATCAAGGTGTTCACCCGTAAGAGTCGGAATTGAATACAAACAATTTTACACGTATAATTTTATTGAAAAAGACATGTTCTTATAATAATAAGTGTTCAAACTGTTGACCCTGTATCTCATTGCATGTTTGATGTTGTCGCAGCAACGATCGGCCAGCACGGCCTATCATAGCAGGATTATTTTTGACGTCGTCAAAACACTTATTGTTTGAAGACTTATTATGAAATGTGTCTTTTTCAATAAAATGATACGTGTACAATTGTTTGTACTCAATTACGACCCTTACGGGTGAACACCTTCATCTGCACATAACTCATAAACGACGTGTTTGTGACTGTAGGTTCCTTCATAAACAAATGATCCTCTCTGCATGGCCTATCATCCCTATCATTTTGTCGGTGAGGTCCTGTTACACCTTGTAATATATATATATATATATATATATATATATCAAGGTAGCGTGCTGCCTTGTCACGCAGCGGGCCCGGATTCGTTGCCCGGTCGGGACAAGTTTCCTGGATGAGTTTCTTTTCGGGGTTTTTCCTCATCTATAAGACAAATGTCACGAAACTTTAAGGCCCATACGGTTCCGAACATCATCTGGCAATTATTATCATAAGTAATGCCACGAGTTATTTCCAATTTATCTAGAGAATTTGGAAATCAAGAGCGGCTTTTTTGTTAGGACTATTTAACGAATACAATTAAACTGTTTACTCACAAATCATCATTTAAATATAGTTATTGTAAAATATTATATATTTAATGTAAACAGCGATGTTTGAAAACAAATGAGAAACGATTCTTATGCTTCATTTGCTTCTTTTGTTCATCACTGCAACCAGATCATATTATTTATTGCCAAAGGAACGCAATATTTTAAGAATGCACTCTAGTGGAGAAAAAATGAAACACATCAAACTATATATTAATTCATTTCTGATGTCCTATGATGTAAATATGACAATTATATTTTTCTGGTATGTTATTACCTGGGAAAAATACATTTAAGAAAGTGCAAACAGTGGTTTCTTTTTTTGGTGGTATAATCAATTGCTACAAATGTTTTTATATTAACTCCCGCATGCGCTGTGTGTTGACATTCATGCACTATATATATACAATCTGGTAGCCGTATTTCTTAGAGAGTCAGTCACTGCAAAATAATGCTATGATCTATTCAGAATGTTAAAAAGGAGGTGCTTTCTTTATTATGATAAACTTTAGTTGGTAAATTCTAGGCGAAACACGACTATGATTGGTTGAAAATAAAAAAAAATCATTGAAATGTGATTGGTTATTGACTCCCATTTAGGACATGAGTTAAATAGTCATCATTAACATATTCATTTAAATTTAGAATTAAGGCCTCTCCAAGCGCATCATTACCATCACCATCGCCAATCTTATATCATCGGGGCAGCCCCAACCTCAGAAGTGGGTTACAATAACGCAATTCCAAGAGAGATTACAAGAATGTCGAAATGACAACATAGTGGCAATGAATAAAATATATAAATATATATCTACCAAACTACTATATCTATCTGCCTGTCTGCTTATCGTAATACATGGCAATGATTCCAGACCATCTGGACATGTGTAATTCAAACACTAATATATGTTAGATATTTTATTTCTTGTAATCATGGTGAACTACCGTACTCTATCGGTATTATTTAAATAATAATAATAATAATAATAATAATAATAATATAATAATAATAATAATAATAATAATAATATAAACATCTGAAATTTAGATGTTGAGAGCAATAACAGGACACCAAAGGACCGATAAAAAGAAAAACGAAGATATAAGAACAGAACTTAATATATTTAATCTCTGTGAAAGAATAAAATATTATCAAAATGCTTATCTTCAGCACGTATTACGAATGAATGAACAGCGCATACCAAGAAGAATGTATAATTATAAACCAAAAGGGAGAAGAATGTTAGGAAGACCATTGAAGAGATGGAAGGACCAATTCGACCTATAATGAGATCGGAACAGGCCATTGGGCTTAATCCTTGTTGTTGATGATGATGATATAATAAACATCTCTTTGTGTCGTAATAATTATAGGACTGTTATGGTCTACAAAAATTTTCCAACTATTCCTTCTTAGACGAAAATGTTAAATTCTTAAAATTCGTACATTTCAGTCATCTTCAACTAAGCAAATTTCACTTTGAAATTGCATCATAAACATTATCGTAGGCTATATAATATAAATTAATAAACCATGCCTTCTTAGACCAAAAGGTTAAATTATTAAAATTCAGTCATCTTCAACTAAATCAAATTTCAGTTTAAAAACTTCGTCAAAAACGTTAACGAATATAATATATGCATTTTTTGAATTCAATGTCCCCAGATTGTCATTTCGACATTTCTGGTATTCTCTCCTGGCACTGGCTTAATTGTAACCCACTTCTGAAGTTAGGGCACCTAGAAGGCGGAGTTACATTACCCCGATGGTATGATGGGTGATAAATGATACATTTCAAACCATCTGTTCTTGAATCAAAAGGTTCTGTTCTATAGTAATTCTGCCAGAGGACAGGTCTTTTACTGCAATCATAGCATTTTCATGCTATGCTTTGCAGCTTTACTAGGGAATTATAGGTGTGGTAGCTTACCGTTGCTTTTCACACCGGTAAAGGACGATGATGATACGAATAAGATCTACCGCTGTAAATTCATAGAGTATAAGGTCTATAAATAAGTTATTTTTATTTAATGTCTAATTATGGATGCTTCGCTGTCTAATATCTCACTGAGTCCAATTTTTAAATGGTAATATGAATGAGTGAATATGATAAAATGGGTCCTGGAAATGAAACTCCAACCTCGGAAAAACAGGAAAAACCTGTCAGTTTGTTCGGCACAGCGCTTTAACGCGAGAACTCCGAAAACGACTCTTAAATACTAATGCTTGAGCCAACTCGCTCAGTTAAGTTACTTTTTACCCAAAAGAATATCCAGTAGAATGTGCCACTGTCATAAGTAATGCCAAATAAGTCATTTCCAAATTAGTGAATTTATCTAGAGAATTTGGAAATCAAGAGTGGCATTTGTTAGGGCTATTTAACGAATAAAATTAAGCTGTTTACTCACAAATCATTATTTAACTATAGTTATTTTAAGATATTTATATATTTAATGTAAACGGCGATGTTTGAAAACAAATGAGAAGCCATGTTTGAAAACAAAAGAGGAACGATTGTTCCGCTTGTTCATCACTGCAACCAGATCATATTTATTGCCAAAGGATCGCAATATTGTAAGAATACACCCTAGTGGAAAAATTTATAACCAACATTATAGTAATTTCTGATGTCCTGTGATGTAAATATGTCAATTATAATTTTCTGCAATGTTATTTCCTGAGAAATAATTCGTTTAAGAAAGTGCAAACAGTGTTTTTTGTGGTATAATCAATTGCTACAAATGTTTTTATATAATCTCCCGCAATCACTATCAGCTGACATTCGGCACTATATATACAATCTGGTAGCCGTATTTCTTAGAGAGTCAGTCACTGGAAAATAATGTTATGACCTATTCAGAATGTTAAAACGGAGATGCTTTCTTTGATATGATAAACTTGTTTGATAAATTCGAGGTGAAACACGACTGTGATTGGTTGTAATTAGAAAATAATTGAAATGTGATTGGTCATTGACTCCCATTTGTGGCATGAGTTAAATAGTCATGAAAATACCTCCACCCTGGATTCCATACATGGAAAGGATTTTTAACTCTGAAACACTACAATCTTTTTCAATCTTTTTCAACTCTCGAACCCCTTCCACAACGATCTGAGTTGGGTTCACCACTATTTTAAATATACATACGGTAGACATGCATAAAATTTAATTCCAAGCAAAAGGTTAATAACCTTAAATTAACTTAACCCTTAACGGTTAAAACCTAAAGTTACTCTAGATACGACTTAAAAGTTAGAACGTGTAGGCCTAGTTGTAGCGAAATCAAATGCATTCTTAACGTTGTTACAGAACCGTAAATTAGGCATTCGCGGCAAAGAGTGATTTATTGTGGATATAATGTGACTATTTAACTCATGCCACAAATGCTAGTCAATGACCAATCGCGTTTCAATGAATTTTGTTTTTCAACCAATGACAGTCGTCTTTCACCTCGCTCTTTATCGATTTATCTTTATCGGCTCCTGCTTTTGTGATAAAGAAAGCTCCTCCTTTTTAATGTTCTGAACAGGACAGAACATTATTTTTCTCCAATAAATACATTGAATATAGCAAATAATCAACAGATTCCTTGATTTTACTGAGTTGTTTACTAAAAAATAAATTAATAGCCCGTAATGTTGATTATGATATATAGTTTGATGTGTTTAATTACTTCTCCACTTGGGTACATTCTTACAATATTGCGATCTTATTTGGCAGTACATAATATGATCTAGTTGCAGTGAATGAACATAACCTCAGATTTCTGATTTGTTTTCAAACATCGCCGTTTACATTAAATACATAAATATTTTAAAATAACTATAGTTAAACAATGATTTGTGAGTAAACAGCTTAATTTTATTCGTTAAACAGTCCTAACAAATGCCACTCTTGATTTCCAAATTCTCTAGATAAATTCACCCCTCACCTCGTGAGTCGTGAATTTATCGATCATTTGGAAATCACTCGTGGTATTACTTATGATAAATTCCCCATATGTAATAAAGAGTATTAGGGCCTATAGGGTTAATTTAATTTTAAAATAATAATAATAATAATAATAATAGTAATAGTAATAGTAATAGTAATAGTAATAGTAATAGTAATAGTAATAGTAATAGTAATAGTAATAGTAATAGTAATAGTAATAGTAATAGTAATAGTAATAGTAATAGTAATAGTAATATTAATAATAATAATAATAGTAATAATATTAGTATTAATAATAATTATTATTATTACTACTACTATTACTTTTATTATTATATTATATAATTATTATTATTATATTATATAATAATTATTATTACTATTATTATTATTATTATTATTATTATTATTATTATGCTGCAGAAATAATGGAAACAATAACAGACCTAACCTCGAAATCAGCCATTACGGAAAAGTTTTGGCGAAATATTTTGCGAACCCCAGGTTAGGAAACGATGGTATAAGCTGTCTCATTAATACCGGGCTTCTTCCTAGAGAATAAGAAAAGAAATTCTTTGAACCAGGTCAAATAAATGTGGCTCATTAGCTCCATTCTAGAGAATTTGTGCGTAAAACTGATAATCTGTGCTTTAAATCCCGATTTAGACACCATGGTCCTGGGATCTACGCATCTTTTAAATAAGGTTAGTACTAGATGGATATTCTTGAGATGAAAGCAGCTGTCACATAGAGCTGTCAAGATGGCTAAAACGGTGTGCTGATTGTCTAGAAATGTAGGAGACTTAACCTTCGACTAACCCAAGGATCTTTAAAGGACTCTGTTGAGACCACTTTACCTTATACTTTTATATATGTTAGATTTTACTACTTATAGGGCAATGCCGTTTTCATTGGAAAATAAACACTAGAAGGTACATTGGCATCGTATGAGTTGACTACTTGTAGGGCAATGTCATTTTTATTCCGAAACTAAACACTAGAGGACACTTGCATGTAGACAGTATTGCAAGTATATGTAAACAGTATTTTCTCACATTTAAGTGACAATGCTATTAAAATGAATAATAATTCTAAAAACTACGCCCACGGAAGGTCATAAGTAGATTTAAAATACCGATTCTGGAGCTATTATTTCCAAACTCCCAAAAAATCAATAATTTTTAGCTTTTAAGTAATATTCCACAATACAGCGTTTCTCCTTCAACCCATAGTGATTTGTCGCCAGAAGTTCCTGTCTAAAACATCTTCTTCTCTCAAATCTATAGCTTCCATACTTCTCCCTTACTACATCTATCCAACGTTCTCTAGGTCTGCCTCTTCCACTTCTTCCATTAGCTTTCCATTCAAGGACCTTCTCTGGTATTCTGTCTTCTTCCATTCTTATGAGGTGTCCTTACCAAATTCTTAAAATAATATTATAAAAATAATTTATATCCAGTAATTATGAAATATCATAAATACTGATTCACTGGCTCTATCGAACCCATGGTTCATGGCCGCGCGGACATAAGCTCTCCATTCATCCCTATCCATATATCCCTATTTTTTTCCAATTGTCCCCTGTTTAATCTACTTCCCTCAAATCATGGATAATGTTATTCTCCCATCTCATTATAGGTCTACTAACTGGGTGTTTTCCATCTGATTTTTTTGCAATAAGCTTCCATGCACGTTTTTTATTCCCATATGTGCCACATGTCCTGCCCATCACAGTCTACGAGATTTAATTGTACTAATTATATCTGGCTTCCTATAAAGATCATGTAGTTCACTGTTATGAAGTCTTCTCCGTTCACCTGTCTCTTCATCTCTCTTTGGTCCAAAAATTGTCCTAAGTACTTTATTCTCAAATACTCGTAATCTCCTTTCCTCTCTTAAAGTAAGAGTCCATGTTTCGCATCTATATAATATAACTGGTAGAACAATAGTTTTATATAGTTTCAGTTTAACGTTTTTTGAAAGGAGCTGGGACGTCAAGAGTCTCTGTAATTCATAATAGCACGCATTTCCAGAATTGAGCCTATGTTTAATTTCTTTGTGCATCTTATTCCTATTTGTGATTATTGTTCCTAGGTATTTGAATTCAGCCACTTCCTCAAAATTTCCCTCATTTGTCAGTAGCTGACCATTTCCATTATATAATGTATTTCTATGTGTGACCATATATTTAGTTTTATTGATGTTTATTTCCAGTCCCAATTTCTTAGTGTTAGTACTCAATAGAGTTGTGCGTGTTGTCCCTTAATATCTTCTCATTCTCGCTCAATAATACTACGTCATCAGCATAAACTAACAGCATATGAATACAATTGAGTTGTAGGCCTCCTTCATTATAAAATATCATAGCTCTATTAACAAATAGGGAATTTTTATTTTCCCATAGATCGGGTTTACTTCATTTTTTTAAATCTCTCATGAAAAATCCAATTTTTACTATTTTGACAAAAACATTACGAAATTCTATTAAATAAGATAGTTTTAACAAATTTCTAAGGAATGGAAATATCGAGACTGTTTCCCTGAAAATATTTTAGAATTCTTCTTAGTTTCTATTTAGTAGACGCCGAACATGAAAATGACATACAATGTATGTAATGTACTGCACGAAGGGCAGCTTTATGCGTTCCAACATCAAAAGTTGGAAGCCTTAGGAATTCGGCTCCCTATTATAGTTATGTCCACCGCTGTGGTCTCAAGGTAGCGTGCTTCCTTGTCACGCAGCGCGCCCGGATTCGATCCCCGTCGGGGCAGTTTTTCTGGGTGAGATTTTTATCGGGGTTTTTCCTCACCTGTAAGACAAATGTCAGGAAAACTTTAAGGCCCAAACGGTCCCGAAATCATATGGCCATCATCATCATCATCATCCTTATCATTATCATCATCATCATCCATCACCGGTGTGGAAAGCAACGGGAAACTACCACACCGACAATTCCCTAGTAAAGCTGCAAGCGTAGCATGAAAAAGCTATAATTGCAGTGAAGGACCTGCCTTCGGGCAGAATTACTATGGATGGATGGATTATAGTTTTGTAATTGGGCTTTACTACTGCAGTCACGTTTCTTTATATATTTTCAGTTTAATACTTTCTCTGGAGAAGTTGGGACAAGTTTCCCTATAATGCATATTGTTATGTATTTCCAGAATTGAGCCTATGTTTAATTTATTTTTCAGAGCTTAATATAGATTATATAATGAAAATCAATCATGATAGATATTTTAAACTTCATTTCATTGTTAGAAAATGCTTACATATTATTCTTTATTCGGTTGTAGAGGTTAAAAGTGCATTTTATGATTTGATCACGAATATCCTTGAAAATAATTTTATATCAAACAAGTAAATATTGCTTTGTAAATGACATACTATTTGAAAATAATATTGAATCATTACATCAAGGACACTATCCTAGAAAACTCGTTGAATAATAGTGTGGTTCTTAAACAACAATTCGGGTTTTTTGAAAACCACACCGCCGCACCGCACCATACGTATTGCATTCTTGAAACATTTCACTTCCTCCACATTTTTGTCTTATTTTATTGTTAGTGATTTATTACAATTTAAGATTAATATAATTGTCATTGTTGTCCTTGATAAGAATGTTTGATATTATCGCCTCACTATGATGGTTGTCCGTTTATATAAAAGCGGGTGCCGCGCGACAATGCTTGACAATAATTAACATGCGGAATTATTATAGTAGCGGTAGTCGGCGTCTTTGTACTTAATTATATATAACAGCTGCGAGGAAACAAAGCGAGCCGCTGGACAACCATCACAGTGAGGCGATAATAAATTGAGTGTTAATTTCATGTTAATACTGAAATTAGCTATTATTTTGCTATATAAAAGCATAAAAACTGCTGCAATCGATAGAAGAGTTTCTCAATATATTAAAATGTTTGGTTCTTAAGAAATACTTAGGGCTGATTGCATCGATAGATTTTAAAAGTACATATTGCTTCTTAACCATATGCTAAAATTTTAACAATCATTTTATCGCGAACTCAAGCTACTATACTTTATTACCTGCTTATTTATTCGTATACAATTCTGTATCTGCTCAGTTTAAAGACAATCTCGGAATAGATGTGTTACGTGATAACTCTGCATATGATGCGATGTTAATTTAACTGTATTCATGTAAATATAAATTAAAGATTTTGAAATCAATTCCTTACAGTGGACTAAATATAATATATAAATAAAATATCATGTTCGGAGCTGTTCGGAACATCAGGAACATATTCAGAAACTACAAAACATGTACAGAAAACGGATGTGGTTATTTCGAGGTCAGGATATAAACAAAGAATATGTAAAGCTTCTTTTAAAAAAATAAGTTATAGCTTATAATTAACTGGCTAACGCCCCGCATCGCAATACAGAGTCATGCGAGCAACACAAGCTAGTTCCAGAGTAAATTGAATTTCCGGAATTAGTATTGAATATATATATGCTGCCGGACATTAGCATCTTTTAAAATAAATCTAAATTTATATTTGCTCAAACCTCGACTTCATAATTACCCAGTGTACACAATATTAATTGGTGTTTCTCGTATAATTTATCATATATATATATATATATATATATATATATATACTATTATTATTATTATCATTATATTATTGTTATTATCGTAAGTATAATTATTGTTTTTATCGTATAAAATGTTGTTTGTACATGAAATTTACATTGCTACATTTAATGTATCTTTAACTGTTTATAAATAGTATAGTGTGTATCTATATTTGTCAAATATTTATTTGTATTTGTGCTGGTTGAGTGGAAGAGAAGGCCTTATGGCCTTAACTCTGCCAAAATAAATAAAACATTATTATTATTATTATTATTATTATTATTATTACTATAGTTATTCTACGTCTTACAGAGATACGTTGAATGGAAAACACTCTTTAAAATAATGCTTTAAATAATTACGTAATAGAAGTTCGTTGCGTCAAATGACAGATGCCTACTCCTGAATACAGTTACCCGGGTTCTGTACATGGCTCGATTCGAATTTTAATTGTTAAATGTCCAATATCGGGGTTATGAGCGGTAGTGGTGCACTATTTGTAATCGCAAGACTGTGCACCGGGTGCCTACATTAATTTTGAAACCCCTCAACAGTATGCATGCTCAGAATGCATACTCTAATGTTGATACCGATTCTTCCATCGAATGGAGCTTTTCGATAGGAATCTGCATAATGCTGGCCTCTCCATTCTTTTCATTATCTCTCGTACAACACACTTAAACTACATAAATATTTAAACATACCCACATCCTAATCTCCTCTTTATACATAATACGAGTTCACATTATCGCATAATGTGATCTTCGAATCGAAGTTTAAATTGGAAATAGATTGCATTATTGATTATCTTAGAAGAAGCCTTCAAAAAACAAGACAGGATAAAATAAGAAATGAATTCCTTTGGAGAGAAATGATTGTCAACACATCTGTTGTTAAGAGGATTGAAAATCAAACTCTTAAATTATATGGCCATGTACAAAGAATGGAAAACGAAAGATGGCAAAAATATATATACCAATTGTCACCCCCTGGAAGAATAAACCTGGAAGACCAAGATGGAAATGGAAAACCTATGTCAGAACTTGATAGGAATTTGAAAGAAGGAGATTGGCATGATAGAAATAAATGGAAACTGAAGATGGAGAACCTATAAGTAGGGGAAAGCCGAATAAGAAGATTGCATTAACGTACACTATCCATCTGGTGCAAAACCAAATATAGGAAACGTGCAATGGCTGGCATCACAACACCCACTCATAATTATTAAAAATGCAAGTCCCACTCATCTTTTAAATTTAGAACATTGAATAATGGCGTAATCATTGTTGAGCTATAGCCTCTCCTTTGTCAGGAGTTAATTGATCAAGTTTATTTTTGTTACCTTACTTATAACTTGTCGCAGAGACTGCAGCGTGTTCATAATGCTTGCGTTCGATTCATTTTCAATATCCGCCGTTATGACCATATTTCCGAACACTTCAATAACCTCTCTTGGCTCCATCTTACTGACAGACGTAAATTACACTCTCTTTCACTACTTTTCAAGCTTCTGAATTCCTACACACCTATTTACCTGGCGTCCAGATTTGAGAAGTTATCCTCTTATCACAATATTGACACTAGGTCACAAACAAGATAACAGTCTGCTAACAATTCCTCTTCATAGCACTTCCTCTTATTCTACTTCCTTCACAGTAGCCACTGCCCGCTCCTGGAATTTTCTTCCGCAAGATATGAGGGGTTGCCGCTCACTTGGCACTTTTAAGTCACGCTTATACAGTTACCTGTTGACTAATAATTAATTTTGCTCTATTCATTTAAATTTATACTATGTCATTAATCACTTTTTCTCGTGCTTTTATATATATTGTACATATTATACATTTAATTCGTTAAATGTAGAGTAAATCAAAATATATTAAAAATATTATAACATGTAATCGGTTATGTTTATCGTAATTTAGATGTAATACTATTTTTTTTGTATTTTTTAAAACCTGGTTGAGTGGTAGACAAGGTCTTAAAGCCTAACTCTGTCAGGTAAAATAAAGCTATTTATTTATTTGCCCAAAAATGTCATGAGTGGCATGCGGTCAACACTCCGACTCAATGAGACATCTAGCAGGCAACTAAGATATTACTAGGATGTTATATATCGGCCAAGTTTGCTTCGAGACCTCTTTGTTCAGATTTAAGGATCTTTTACGAGGCTTAAAATCTTCAGACTCGGGACTCACGGCTTAAAATTCCGAATTTAGAGCGTGCTTACTGTAAATTTAAAAAAAAATGAAAGGCTGCATATTCGCACAATGCCGTTTCTATGTAAATTAAATTATTAAAAACCGATTTAAAATGAAGATTCCGACGCTAACCTTTTGTGTAATACTTGCAGATGTTTTCAACAGGTCAAAGGTACTTAGTTAGTAATATGATATTTATTTTAAAATCTTGAAAATTATACGCATTATACAGTTGAATAAGTTGACATGCACGTGAAATGAAACTTAATTAAAATTTAAGATTATAATTTTTTATGAGTCATGTATGAAGCCCATCTCAATACACGCCTATTGCCAGGGGCCTATGGATTTCACAACAGTTAAATCTTTACCTTCAGTGGGAAAGGTTACTCTTGAAAACTGTAGGCATTATGAAGGTCAAATGATTATTATATCCTAATATGAAAGTTGAATATGGACAAATTGCTTGTAGTTTACTCGTCATATTTATGATTCTTTTAAATAAATGATAGCAATTTGTTTAGTATTCTTATATGTCAAAACAACTATTATATCATTAAAACTTGTTAAATTTTATTTCAAATATAAATTTACTGATATATTCGTAGCTTTAAGAAAGTAAAAAATCTGAGCAGCTAATTTCATATTTCATGCTTTTGTGATTTTTAATTTTTATAATTTTGTATGTGATGGGTTTTTCTTCACCTGTAAGACAAATCTCAGAAAACGTTAAGGTCAAAACTTTCCTGGAACATAATTTGGCCGCCATAAACATCATTATCATATTCACCATGTTTAGTATGATTTTAAGTGTGAATAGTGTGTTTGTCTTAATGTTGTGTTGTCTCAATATTGTGTTGTCTCGGAGGTGGCCCTGACAATGATTTACTAGGGCTCCGAAGTTGAGGAAAAATCCTCTTTTTTATTTTATATCTAAAGTCGAGGCTCAACTTTATATATATATAATCAAACGATCTTGTGTGTTTACTTGATGAAAATACATATAATTATTTAGTTATAAAATAAAATAAAGTAAAATAAAACTGTTAAAGTTTTATACGATTTTCATATTTATTTTAAAACAAATTCGTTACAACTATTTCGGTACTTTGAATACAAAATTGTTTTCGTAGTATTTTTCCTGAGGAAGGTACAGAGTATCGAAACAGCTGTAACGAATTTGTTTTAAAATAAATATGAAAACAGTTATATTTTATTGTATTTTATTTTATGACTAAACTTTATATATATACACGTTTTGGGTCTTTGTAGGCCAGAAGATGGTGGGTTGTATCTGTCCTTTTTGTCGTTTTTTTCGACTTTTTTGGCTTATTGGTCCATTTAGCCTTTTTTTAGGACTTAACGGCTTTCATTTGCAATATTACCTACTTTTGACTACATTGATACAATGTGTATGATTAAAGAATCTGCATTATCTAGTATTACTTTCCAAAAATTTTTGACATTGCATATACTTCTGTACCGCGAGAAACTTTCGAACCCTCGTAAAATAGGCCTATCCCATTACTTTTAACCAGCCTGCTGATCACCTGATATCCATTGAGGGTTCACTGAATTCATTCTAGGTGTAAAAATAGTTATTCTAAATTTCTCCAAGAACTTTTTTTATGAACAGAGAATTCATTTTTTAAAGTATGTTGAATTAAAAAATATTAAAGTATGAAAAAAGAAGCATTTTCAATCATCAATTTTTTACCGCAATGTATGTCGCATTTCACTAGAATTTCGTACTTTTTAAGCATTTTCATTCCATTCATAGTAATTCTGCCCGAGGGCAGGTCTCTTACTGCAATCATACAGTGGAGGAAATTGGTATAAAGGCACTAACGTTTAGTAGTAAAACAACCTGAAATATTTATGCAAATACCGTATGTGTGTCATAGATTACATATAATTATCTTGGACATAATTTCATACAGGTCTCCTCATTTTGTATTTATTATATATGTAAATAATACGTAAAATCTAAGAAAACGCTGTCCTAGGGGTGGAAATCGGTATAAAGCTAGTCAACTTCTGGCTCTTACAGAGACATAAATGTAAGCAAAACACTGCAATTACATGGAGACGACGTGTCTGTGAGCATAGTTCATCAGTTACAAGTCAGCAGTACGTACAATGCCACGTGGAAAGCCTCTATCAAATGAAAAGAAATCAAGAGTTAGTGCCTTCAAGGAGATGGGCCTTTCCAATAGACAAATACCTACGAAATTGGGGCTTCAAGATGTGTCATTGATAATTTTGCCAAAGTGGGCTCACAATATGAAAAAAAAAAGGGAAATATGGACGGACAAGAAAATTGTCTGAGCGCACAAAACGTCTCATTTTACGTAAAGCAAAAGTTAAGAGTGTTTTCTTCTCAAATCCAGGCTGATTTGAAGTTGCCAGTAACAGCCAGACGAGTAAGACAAATTCTGTCAGAAGACAAGAACCTAAAATTTAAAAAAACACCTCTCAACGATGCACATAAGAAAGTTAGAATGACTTTTGCTGAAGAACACATGTTCTGGACCTCAGAATGGAATAAAGTAACGTTCAGTGATGAGAAGAAGTTTAATCTGGACGGGCCTGATGGCCTTCAGTATTACTGGAACGACCTCCGTACTGAAGAGCAAGTTAGAATGAGTAGAAACTTCGGTGGTGGAGGCGTTGTGATTTGGGCAGCATTCTGCTTTAAAGGAAGATAAAAAATAGCATGGATACGCAACAAGATGAATTCTGAGTCCTACACTGAGGATCTTCTGGAGTCCTAATTGATACGAATGTATGAGGAATTTGGCGAAGATCTAATTTTTCAGCCAGATAATGCTTCCATTCACGTGTCTACCAAATCAAAGGAGTGGTTCAGGAAGAAAGAAATACCACTTTTGACGTGGCCAGTCAGAAGTCCTGATTTAAACCCGATCCTGGCAAGGTGTGTGTATCGCAATGGACGGTAGTTTGGGACAGTGACTGAGCAGAAAAATGTTATTCAGGAAGAGTGGGCTTCAATCTCAGTGGAAGAAATAAACACCCTCATCAAGTCAATGCCAAAGAGAATCTTCCAAGTAATTAACAACATTGGAGGTTCAACTAAATTTTAGAACTTTGTTGTAAACTTTGCGCTCAGTCTTTTGGTTTAATCTGTGAAATACACAAAGTGCCTTTATACTAATTTCCACCCATATGTGGGAGTGGTTTCAGTTTTCATGTACTTTTTTGGACGGAAATGGATAATTAATTTTGACATTATTTGTATGTGTTTTATACTCAATCACCTCCTAAGTTAATATAGAAAAATGCCAAAGAAAGAGTAAATAAACTTGTGTTAACCCTTTTAACAAGTGGCTTTATACCAATTTCCTCCACTGTAGCATTTCCGTGCTATGCTTTGCAGCTTTACTAGGGTAGCTTCTCGTTGCTTTCAACACCGGTGAAGGATGATGATGATAATAAGGATGATGATGATAATGATGATGGCCGGATGATTTTTGGGGACCGTTGGGCCCTACGCGTCCTGACATTTGTCTTACAGGTGTGGGAAAACCCCGAAAAAACCTCACCCAGGAGCCTGTCCCGACCGGGAATCGAACTCGGGCCCGCTGTGTGACATGGCAGCACGCTACCTCGAGACCACAGCGGTGGACGCATTTTCATTATATTCATTAAAAATTCAGTTGAAACTGAAATTATTTAATTTGAATTGCTTTTTTTGCGTCTTTTTTTCTAAGTTTTTAGATATTTTAGGATATCTTTACGTCCATTTAAAGGTCTTTTATAGGCATTTTATAGGTCCTCAACGTCGCAAGCTAGATATTACCATACATTTTCTCATACACTTAAATGCAGATATGTTGGCCTTAATTTATTAGTGATTGTAAACGAATATCACATTTTCAAACAGATCGATAGAAATTAAATTCGGGAAATGCGTTTAACTGATAGTTGTATTTCATCTAATGAAGGTGTGATCTAACATTCAAAATATCTATTTTATTTTATACTGAATTTCGTGTATCGAATTCGGGAAATTTTAGTAGCCGATAATTTACTTATTTTTTCGTCTGAGACCGTGGATTTCCTGCCTCAAATTCCTTTTCTACAACTCCCCTACGTATAAATACATACATTTTTCTTAAGTTCAATTAATTTACTCCCTTTATGTAAATATATGCGCAAGTGATTAAACGTTCGCCTCTCACCGCAGGGGTCCGGAGATCGAGTCTCGATAACTCCATGTGGTTTCGTGGTGGACGAAATGCAGCTTGGGCAGGTTTTTCTGGGGGTTTCTTTCGTTTTCCCTTGCCATAATTTCATTCCACCATCTTCTCCAAACTCATCTCATCCATTTCAGTTAATTTCTTTCATCTGCCCTTGGAGCGTCAGGCGTGGTCGGCCGGCTCCCTTGTCATTCACAGACCTCTGTGTGTATATAGGCTATATATATATATATATGTGTGTGTGTGTGGGGGGGGGTTCATCTCATCTCATCCCTCCACCCGACCCTGAGTTCGACATGAGTTCAGGATATTTTTATATAAATACTAGCTAATACGCGGCGTGCGCTGCTACGCATAACAAATGAAAGTTAATATGTTTTTTATGTTTAGTTGAATAAGTGAAAGGAAAAATTTATATCGTAATTATTTTTAAATACCCCATGTTGATTACCCGGTATTGTCCGGAATATATTTATCCCGATCTTCTTGGCAAAAATGAGCTGAAAGACGAAAATTAATGTGTTTTTATGTTTAGTTGAATAAGTGAGATGATAAATTTATATCGTAATTATTTTACGATAACTCGTGCTGATTACACGGTGTTACCCGGGAATCTACTTATCCCGATATTCTTGGCATAATTGAGCTCAAGGATAAAATTCGTTATTATGAGTTATCCGTAAAAGATAAACATATGCTGTCGGGGACATTTTTGTAGTTTTTATTTTGTTTTTTATATATTCAATTATATGTACATTAATTTTGTGTATTTGTTATGGTTTAGTCATTTAAGCGTACAAAAAGCTAACGTTTTCACGTTTTTCACAACAAAGTGTGATTTTAATGGTAAAAGGGTTGAATATTAGAACTCTCTTATAGCATATATCCTTCCCGGGAAACCCCTAAACATTCTGCAAAAAGCCCCATTACAATCGGATGAACGGTATGGCAGCGCATAAAATACGAACAAACAAACGTTAATTTTTATATATTAGATATAACGATATATATAGTAATAGCACACAACATAATATACTGTGGCTGTGTAAATTGGAGACCTTTAACCTCTACGAAGCTACTGATGGTTTTGTCCTTGCCATAACGGTTCAAATCAACATTCCATATCCGTTTCCCTTTCTATATCACATCCCGGAGCAGGTGAAAATTAACACGTCAGTCTCTGTGGAACACTTCATCAACCTGTTATACAAACTTCATTTTTTTTCGTTTTACTTCAAATTATTGACTGGAAGTTAAATTGTAGTTTATTTATTTTGTTCCGTTACCATCGTTTTCTTAACTTTTTATTAGCCAGAAGACATGTTCTGGCTTCAGACCAAGTTCATAAAATCAAATTTATTAATAAAATATCCGGAATTTGAAATCAACTCTTTAAGTTATACAATTTCTATCTACTGTATATGGTATATAAACATTGCTATAATGTTCCAAATATAGACCCAAGGTTTGTCTGCTAAACCGTTATTTTCAGGGACACAAACTGCTCCGGCAACGTCTGCCTTTTGATCATATAGTTGCAGCGACAATAACATTTTCAGACGATATTAGTATAGTAAAACCTGTCTATGAAGGAACATGATGGTTCCTTAAATATATTTCCGTCTTGGCAGTTTTCCTTCTTATAAAGGGTTCCCAAATTACAAGCTTGAATTTTCTCACGCAGTGTAAGCATGCACGCTTTAAAGACATAACATAATAATCTGATATACAGATGAAATAGTGTATATAACACAGCATAGTTTGCACTTTATTACACAAAAACGAAAAGGAACTCAACTACAGGAGGACTGAAGAGTTTCCCAACTCCCTCGCAGGTTACGTAAGCAGGCAAAGGAAAGCGAGGGATTCCCCGCTGTCACACATAAGTAAGAGTATTCCGGCAATACAATGACAACACAAGAAGATAAAACGATATTATGCAGTAGCATCATATGCAGAATTTTCACGTGTGGTCATTAATACTGTAATTAGAACGTGCTTAAGAATAATTGTCCGTCTTGCTGAGGTAAAAATTAACTATTGGTACTTCAAAAACCATTCGTTTCCGCGTTTTGAAGGTTTCCGGCTTATACAGGACGATTTTACATATAAAATCGTAACGTTCTGGAGATTTCTTTCCATCTCCACAGGTTTCCTTCTTATAAAGGTTCCGGCTAAGACAGGTTTCACTGTAATAGAAAGGATCATTGCTTCCAATAGGATTATTGTCATCTGTCCTATTGTGACTGCACTCTTTTGTCATTCAGCAAAGAAAACTACGCTAGTGTTGCCACCTCTATTCTGTTCTATTCTATTCTGTACTATCCCAATATAAAAACCTCACTTGATGAATTAGAAAATCCTGACCGCCTGCCCGCTCACTTCACTTCACTGTAGTCACACAGGGTCGTCCACGTGCTTCGCACAGTGGGTTGCCATTGCTGGATTCTTGCTTCGATTTCTGTGCCTTGTAGTTAAAAACGGAAGATATATATTTTTGGACACGACTATGGTACATTACAACGCTTCTTTGGGAGAAATTTCAAAAAAATATTTCGAAATGCAGTAGTTTACAGTTCGTTTGTTAATATTGCTGTTTTGTTTAGATCACTTATTTAATTTCAATCATATTATTAAATAGTGATTAGATGAAATAGATTCTCTTAATGAAATTTCCAACCTGCATTTCAATTAACGATTGAAAAACTAGGGAAAACCTTAGGAATGTCGTTCCTGGGATTCCCCAGTTAAAAGTCTCAAACGCTTTCCTTGGAACCAATTCATTATGTAATTAGTTATTAGTCTTGCCATTTATTACAGCTATTCATTTCATATAATAGGAAAGAGAGGTGTGGAAAAATTGGCCATTTGAGATCAAAATGACATTTTTTTGCTTTTGTACCGGTACTAAAAAATAGCCTGTATTCTAATGTATATGTTGGCAAAGTTTCAGAGGCCTATGATGCTTCTAAGTGCCCTCAAGTGCTGATTAGGCCTGTATGTTACATATTGTATTTAAACCGCATGCAAATCTTTTAACTTGTTTTTCCACACTTTTATTTTCACTGCATTTTTGTACATTCAAAATTGAATGGCATTCACAAATTTTCTCCTAGAAGGTTCAAATTTTTACTGCATGTCCTAACAACAATGAGTAACAAAGTAGTGCGTAGGTTTAATGATTGAAGTAGTACTTTAAGAAATAAAAAGTAAAATGCATGCAATTATTTTTTTCCCCCACGTATGAGGTACAATTTTTTTTTCTCTCTTTGTATTCACATTATAAGAATTCTAATGCATTATGTTTTTCTAAATATTTGAAGTAAAACAAATCAGACATTTTACTAAAAAATTGTGGAACCCATTTGATTATAATATAAGCAATTTTTTAAAATATAATATTTAATAACGCATAAAATAAATGCCTCACAAGAATCGGACTTAAAGACCTCATTACGTATCATGCACTGAATGTGTGTACAAAAAATCAAGTCTCTAGCTCAAAATGTAGATAATAGAAATTTCACCCATCACCTCCCTTAAATGTATTTTGATAGGACAAGTTATTTTGGTTTCATCATTCTGCATGTCAGATTTAGAAACCTAACAGTGCTCCTTTATGCTGTTATTCATCAAAAGATAATGCACATTACATTATGATAAATATTTTCACATCAGAAGCTTTACTTGTCTGTAATGTAACTGTAAACTAATAGGGATTGGTATTATAAAATAATTCCAGATCCGATTTTGTGTGAAGAGCACAGCAGGATTGTACGTAGAAAGAAGGCTTGTCCCTCGGAGGCTCGTCAAATTCAGGGAGCATCTTTTCAAACTGACCTTGTATTTGTGAATGGAATAAGAGTGAAAGGAATATTGTAATAGAGGATAAGTGGTGTATTTTACATCATCCCTAGGACATAATATTTTCATGTCAAATTGAAGTTCTCACTTAGTCCAAACATTAATTTTAATGTTATGTTAATACAAGAATTTCTTGTAAAAACAACTCTACCGGTATCCAAATACGTGCATTAACTTATTTTTCAAGCTTTTAGAGTAAACATCATACAAAAGGGAAAACAAAGTATTTTTTATATGAACGTTTTACAAGCTAAGTGTGGTGAAGCGCAGAAGAGTTGTACAAGACAATAGATTTTGGGACACGAATTCAAGAGATTATGATTCACATATATTTGTGATATTTTTTCATGACTATCCTCAGTCTTCAAAGCAATATGCCTTGGAGGTTCGTTATTTTACTTATATTCAGGTCATATTAATCTTCAGTATAGGATTAAATAGAAAATAATGTATGGAGAAAGATATTATTGTGACGTTATATATATATAATGATCTAAAATATGACTTGTCGCAGAGATTGCAGCGTGTTCATAATGCTTGCGTTCGATTCATTTTCAATATCCGCCGCTATGACCATATTTCCGAACATTTCAATAACCTCTCTTGGCTCCGTCTTACTGACAGGCGTAAATTGCACTCTCTTTCACTAATTTTCAAGCTTCTGAATTCCTACACTCCTAGTTACCTGGCGTCCAGATTTGAGAAGTTATCTTCTTACCACAATATTGACACTAGATCACCAGATAACAGTCTGCTAACAATCCCTGTTCATAGCACTTCCTCTTATTCTACTTCCTTCACAGTAGCCTCTGCTCGCTCCTGGAATTTCCTTCCTCAAGATATCAGGGGTTGCCGCACACTTGGCACTTTTAAGTCACACTTATACAGTTACCTATTTTATAATAATTAGTTTTTCTCTACTTATTTAAATTTATACTATGTTGTAAATATTTTTTATTTTTTTTATATATCTTGTACATATTATATTTAATTCGTTAAATCTGGAGTAAATCAAAATACATTATAAATAATAATTGATCAATTGAGTTGGTGTTTACTTGATGAAAATCGATATTTATTAATTAAATAATTGAATTTATAACATGTAACCGTTTATGTTTATTATAATTTATATGTAATACTACTTTTTTGTATTTTTGAAAACCCGGTTGAGTGGCAGACAAGGCCTTAATGCATTAACTCTGCCAGGTAAAATAAAACTATTATTAGTAATTAATTGTATGAACTGTATAATCATCCAGATATTCTGAATTTTGTTAAATTAATAGATTGGCCTGGGCTGGACACATTATTCGTATGGACAACAAAAGGATTTAAAAATTACAAATAGCAACCTCCATTGGTCAGAACAGTCGGAAGACGTAAATTAAGATGGGAAGATAGTTTAATTCAATACATTAAGATTTGAAAAAATGGAACAATGACGCTAAGGACAAGGAAGTCAGGCATAAACTACTGAAGGCGGCCAAAGCCCACATGGGATTGTCGAGCCATTGATGATGATGATGATGATGATAGAATTAAAATGAAACAAATTGTGGTAATTAAAATCGACACTCTAAATAATTTTCTCATAATGTGAGATTACGCTATTAAAAATTTGCTGTGTTTTTTTTTTCCTTCAGAAATTTGTACACTGTTGCTAAGCCAGAGAAGTTCTGCGTATTAGGTCTTTTGTTCTTAAAAATACAATTACAAACTTATAGTGATGTTCCCAATATATTGTAACTTTTGTAAACAGTTGGTTTTTTTGTGGAAAAATATCATATAATAGTAATAGGATGTAGCCTCGTTTGTTTATTTATTTGTTATTCATTTATGGGAACAACAAGAAATTACAGTTATATAATACATCCTACTTGAAACATATACATTTCATTTAACAAATACTATAATAAAAATAGGCATTTAATATTGTTTCCGAAATAAAATAGACTTTCATTATAAATCTTGCCTCATGTTTAAATTACAAATAGGCCTACTGTATATCTAATTTTACGCTCCATAGAGCCAACATGAGATAAAATACTATTTCATCCTCTTCTTCGTCACGGTTTAGGCTTTTGCTAGTCTGTTCCGGCTCCAAATTACTGCTCTTTTCATCTTTCCTTTGGTCTTCCCAAACTTCTTCTTCCTCTTGGTGAATAGTTGCATGCTGATTTTGGTATTCTGTTCTCAGTCATCCTTGCTAAGTGTTCTTTCCAGTTTGTTCTATATTTCACTATTGTTGTGTTTAATTCCTTTACTTTTAGTTGCTGTCTTATTTCTGTGTTGTGTTTTTTGTCTGTTCTTTGATATCCTGCTATTGGTCTGAGGAATTTCATTTCAGCAGCTTGTATTCTGGTAGATTGTTTTATTGTCACTGTCCATGTTTCGGATCCGTAAGTAATAATAGGAACTGTCATTGTCTTGTTTTTCATAAAATGTAATAATAATTAAATTGCATAAAATTCACACTGTTTATATTTAACTAATATAAACCATTAAAAACATCGGTACAACTGAGGAATAAAACATTTTTCATGCACATTGATTTGAATTGTAAACGTTTGCGAGTAAAAGTGTCATCAGCCTACATTTACCCGGCATTGGTCGGGTATTTATTTATCCTAATCAGCTTAGCGACCTAGAAAGCAATGGATTCGATCTCTTTTCACCTCCTGAACTGGACTAAAACGCGATCCAGGATATCGTTATTCATTTCACCGTACCAGAAAAGAATGCAGCAAATATTGGTCGTTTTAGATTATTCTTGTCACCTTCCTAGAGGTGCCAGGGGTTAAATGTGGGCTTCAGTGACATCGGGACTTTCGCCTGACGACTTGACTATACTGAAAACATTGGATTCAACAATATTGTTGGTCACTTTTTAAATCTTATTTTACACCTTTTTCTCACCACCTCATAAGCATAAGGTTGTCAGGGATCACATTTGCGCTAAATTTCAATCGGTACTGTGAACAGTGAGATTAGGGATTTTGCAAACTAACGATTGGACACCAATATCGGTCGTTTTCTATTATTATTATTTATCGTGCATATCATTCCCTAAGACGTGAGTTTAAATTATCCGGGGAATGTCACTAATCAGATTAGAGAAAACTATGGATTTGATGTTAATAATTTTGTACATTTTATTTTTCATCCTTTCTTACCCTATCCAGATGAGGGAGAAACGTGGACATAAACAGCGTTGTGGGTGTCACTATTCTACTCAACGATCCCGACTATTTTACATGTAACTCCCTACCCTTAAGAGTGCTTTGGGTCAAACTTAAATCATGATTTTAGAATTATAATTCATAAAATTAAAATAAATAATTTTATAAGAAGACTAAAAAGAAATAAAATAGAACTTCCTTTCATTTTCGCATAAAATGTTGTATAATGGAGTGCTGTCAATGGGCAGTATTCTCCTAACAAGTTATGTCTTTTAACAAATTTACTTATTGTCTTTTCAAGATAGATTGTAAATTAGCAATAAAGTTATTAAAAAAATATTGTAAAACTATTAGTGCATAAATTAAGTTTAAAGAGAATCTAAATATTTCTTATTAGCTATTGTTGAATAAAAAATCACTTCTTAATAATCAAGATATTTATAATAGATGAAGATCTTCTTAACAATTACTATTAAAGTTATTTAATTCATTGCTGTGCAAATTCTAAAATATTTGTATTAAACTTTAAATAAAAAACTAAATCATTTTTATTTTTGCTTAAATACAAGTAAAGTAAATTATTATTAATATTAAAAGTAATTACCTCCATCATTTGACTTATATTTGTACTTATATTAAAGAAATTAACTATTCGAAATAAAGTATCTGGTCATATGACTTAGTAATCAATTTTAATGTGTTAAGATAATTATATTTTATCACTCCTGTAACAGATCTTGAAGCGAGTACAAGCAAATAGCTCCTCGGTATTTTTGTAATTCCTCCCCAATACTTGGGTCGAGAGAATATGAAAATATATAGCAGGAAATTAAACGTATTATACAACTATTCAACAAGAAGAATATAATTTGATATTGCTGAACTTCAAATCCACTAAATTATTACTAGTAAACTTGCAAGAAGTTTCAACGATATAAAATAAAACTGTCCAATTATTCCATTGCAAAAACGACTACTTATTGAACAAACGTTTTCACCACATTAATCCTCTTGAAGAGAACCTCTACGCTCTACCTTTGCTAGCCAACCTAAATCCTTCACCCAACCAAAAAATCTTCTATCAAACTTGGGCTTAAATACCATCACGATTTGTCAGCAATCAGCTTAGGGACTCCGAAAACCATGGATTAATCAATGGTATCGATTGTTTTAGATTATAGTCCTATTGGGATGTCAACTTCTATCATCACCTTTCTTATTGTGCTATGGATAACTTACCCCCTCACAGTATCTTTTCCAGATTGTAAGTTACTTTGATTGTTATTATTGTAGGCGTTCCAATAGTTTTGTAGGTCATCTTAGAATATATTTAGAGTTAACTATTCTTCCACGCTTCTAGGAATAGTTCTCTCTTATTCCTTACACCATCTTTTTCAGATTGTGAAAAATGTGTGTCGTCATTAGTTTAAATTAGCGATGAAACGGATATCCGGCCTAAATTTAATATCCGGCTGGATACCGGATAAATAAGTTACGATATGTAAAATGTAAGTACTTCATTTTATCCACATAAAAATATAATCACCATATTTTCAATTTACAACAACAATATAGTATTCGTACTGCACTAAGGGCAAATTATGGTGAATGAGTACGAATTTCTCTTCATTAAGAGGCAACAAACGGTATCACTTGTCTTAAGAAAAAAGTATTCCGTTGTATACGCTGCTGCAGGGTGCTAAAAGAAATTTTGGCAGACTTTTTAAGTTCGGGTATTGAGTAGCAATAGTTAACCACCAAATATAAATGTTATGATCGCGATCAAATCGCACTGACTTAAGATAAAAATCAATCTCACATCCAATTGCGTTTCTTTTTTCTAACTACAGTTGTTTTCATTTGCTACCTCATTCAAGAAATCCCAGAACGTGTTATGAGCTTCGCAAGATTCAGCCGATTCTGTCACATCTCATCTACGTTTTTTAGTCGATATTGAAGATGAACTGCTACTGTCATATTTCCCCTAAATATTTTTAGAATCTAATATATAAAAATCAATGTTTGGTTGCTTGTTTGTTTGTTCGTATTCTATGCGCGGCCATACTCTTGATCCGATTTTGATGGGTTTTTAAAAAAATGTTCAGGATATTCCGGGGATGAACACAGGCTATAAGGGAGTTGAAGTACTCAATCCCTTCATCCCTAAAAATCACCCTTTGCCGAGAAAAACGTGAAATAAAAACCCTATTTTGACGCTTAAATGGCTTACGCTGCCTAAACCATAACAAATATACCAAATTATTGTACACGGAATTGAATATCTCAAAAAAATTCTACAAAAAAAGTCCGCGACAGCATACGTTTATCTTTTACGGATAACACAATAACCATTTTTGTCTTTCATTTATGCCCGGGATAAGCAGATTCCCGGGCAAGTATAACTTCGCACGGCTGGTGGTAAAACACATTAACATTTATTTAGGAGTAGCAGCGCACGCCGGGAATTAGCTAGTTATTTATAAAAATACTTTTATAATAACCTCGAACTATAATAAGCTCAAATGATTGTGTTTGCAATCAATTCAGCAAGTCAATGAAACCCTTGCTAACTTTTCCCATGAACGAAAAGACCTGAATTCACCCGAGTCCGCCCTATCATTCGTGCGTTATCTGCGCGAGTTATCTCGTTACGATGCGCCAATCGGCAATATTCGGCAGAATATCCAGCCTCAATATTGGACGGATATCCGGCATCCGGTATGCGGTAAACAGCTAACCGTTTCATCACTAAAATTTAAATTGCTCCATTTGTTCAGTTATGTTGGTACATTGACTACATACATACATACATATATGTCTATAATTATGTTATATTGTGTAGTCAGGTTTATAGGCTTACTTGATATTTGATATTTCGTAAACGTATGCTCAAGTTAAAATGCCTTTAACATCCTTTAACATTTGTTTCAGCATATCACTTGTGTAATAAATACCTGCTATTAGAAGTAAGTAAATTGAAAATAATAAATTAAGTTTTTTTATTGATTAGGTATGTTATGACACAATTTTTACTTGGCCAATAAGAGAGCTGTTAATTTTCTCAAGAGGGTTCACATGAGGTTATAGAGGAAGAAAGATTAGACCGGTTGACATTTCGCAATGACTCATAGAACCATTAGTAGCCATTATGGTTGGGCTGTTAGTTATTTTTGCTATTTATCTGCCCCTCCAAGATTAATGTTCACTCAACACCACTTCTGTACTCGAGTACATGATTATACTGATTCCAAGTGTTCTTACATTGTTTATAATATTATATTGGTTAGAATAAAATGGAACAATAATCACAAATAGGAATGAGATGCACAAAGAAATTAAACATAGACTCAATTCTGGAAATGCGTGCTATTATGCATTGCAGAGACTTTTGATGTCCCAACTCCTTTCAAAAAACGTTAAACTGAAAATATATAAAACTATTATTCTACCAGTTATATTATATGGATGCGAAACATGGAAAGGAGATTACAAGTATTTGAGAATAAAGTAGGCCTACTTAGGAAATTTTTTGGACCAAAGAGAGATGAACAGACAGGTGAATGGAGAAGACTACTTAACAATGAACTACATGTTCTTTATAGGAAGCCAGATATAATAAGAACAGTTAAGTCTCGTAGACTGCGATGGGCAGGATATGTTGCACGTATGGGGAATGAGAGACTTGCATGGAAACTTCTTGTAGGAAAGTCAGAGGGAAAACGCCCAGTTGGTAGACTAAGAATGAGGTGGGAGAATAACATTAAGTATGATTTGAGGGAAGTAAATTATACAGGGAATAATTGGAAAACATTAGCTCAGGATAGGGATGTATGGAGAGCTTATGTCCGTGCGGCCATGAATCTACGGGTTCGATAGTGCCAGTGAGTAAGTATAATAAAATGGTGTGAATTTCCATCAAATTCGGTCAAATGCGAAACAATTTTATATCCTCATCTGTATGACAAATGTCAAGAAACTTTAAGGCTCAAACGGTCCCCGAACATCATCTGGTCGTCATTATCATCATTTACATATTCATTAAGTTTAGGATTAAGGCATCTCCTCGCACATCATTGCCATGATCATCTAACATATATCACCGGAGCAGCGTAACCCCGCCTTCCAGACGCCCAAATCTCAGAAGTGGGTTAGAATAAAGCCAGAGAGAATACCAGAATGCCGAAATGACAATGTGGTGGCATTGAATAAAAAAAAATTCTAGAAATCAAATTCAACACAGCAGTATACTTTAGAGTAAAAGCAGGACTTTACAATATATTTATACACAAATACTCAAATATGCAATTTACAATCCTTTTTAAATACGTGTCTATAATATGAATTAGACCTATGTACTCTAATCAGCGTATTTAAAAAAATATAAATATGAAAATAAATTTCTTGTAATTTTTATAGTAGCTATTGTAATATATACACTGCTCAAAAAAATTAGGGGATATTGTAGAATAACCTATTAAGACTATGTTTTTTTGGAATAGTATTAGATGCAATCACTTTCTATTACTCCAAGATAATGTAAATAAGAGTTTGAAGTTGTTACGTAACCTCGGTACCACACCAGAGGGCAGTGTTTGTACTGTTGATGTGAAAGGGTGGTGTGGGGGTGAATGTTTTGTTGCTGTTTTTAAATCCAGTCCAGTTCTCAGTTAGTGAATGACTTGCCTTAGGGACAGTGATGCCTCGACAACGTGATTTACCTGAACCAATGGCTTGGAGGGCCATAGGAAGGATGGAAGCTGGACAGACACAACAAGAGGTGGCACAAGCCATTGGGGTGTCTCAAAGCGTGGTTTCCAGTCTTTGGAATCATTTTCAAAGAACATACTGTTCACAGAAGAGCCGGACAAGGTCGACCAAGGGTAACAACAGCAAGGGATGACCGTTACCTCTTGTTAACAGCCCGTCGGAATAGACAGCAGAATGCAACTCAACTGCGAAATACACTTCAAACAGCAACAGGACGCAGGGTGTCAACTCAAACTGTTCCTAATCGACTGCATGGAAGTGGTCTCTATGCCCGTAGGCCCATGGTGTGTACCAGGTTAACTCCACAACACCGTAGAGATCGCAGAAACTGGGCGGAGGAACATCGTGGGTAGAGGCATGCTGAATGGACATCAGTTCTTTTTTCTGACGAGTCGTGATTCAACATGGAATGTGATATAGTCGGCGTGTATTCATCTGGAGAAAAAAAGGGACACGAAACAATCCAGCTTTTGTACGTGAAAGATCCCCATATGGTGGCGGTGGATTGATGGTGTAGGCAGGAGTCAGTAGTGGTGGACGTACGGACCTCTACGTTATCCAAGGTGGTACTTTGACTGCGGTAAAGTATAGAGAAGAGATTCTCCGACCTTTTGTCGTACCTTATGCTGATGCCATAGGTGATTCTTTTCTTTTTATGGACGATAATGCACGACCCCACAGAGCTGGCTTGGTGGACGACATGCTGGAAGTGGAGGGTATCGAGCGTATGCAATGGCCAGCTTCCTCCCCGGATTTAAATCCGATTGAGCATGTGTGGGATGCATTAGGCAGGTGCATTGCAGGCAGACCAGCACCTCCCACAACTGTTCCAGAGCTGCACATTGCTCTTATGGAAGAGTGGCCACGTATCCCTCAATAACTCATTGCTAACCTCATTGCATCAATGCCATACAGGTGTGAGGCAGTGCTGGCCGTTCGAGGAGACCATACACCATACTAAAGAAACATTTTCACCCATGTTAATGTTGCTTTGTTTGTTTGCCATATTCCTAATCAGGATCTCTTTGACATCTGGTGTGGTACAGAGGTTACGTAATGACTTCAAACTCTTGTTGACATTCTTTTGGAGTAATAGAAAGTGATTGCATCTAATACTGTTCCTAAAAACATAGTCTTAATAGGTTATTCTACAATATCCCCTAATTTTTTTGAGCAGTGTAGTTATATCCAGACAAACTATGGAAATTCTTTAAAACTTGTGACTTGAAATCATACACCATGCGCATGTGCCAACAAACACGAGGCGGTTTACACTATGTAATCACAGGATGCAGCCAACATATACACGATATTTAACGAACCTAAAAACTTTTTTTTTACCTAATGCCACCAGGTTTCCTTTTATGGCATTTCTGGCTTTCTCCCCTGGCATTGGCAGAATTGTAATCCATTTCCTAGATAGGGGCACCTGAAAGGCGGAGTTACGTTATCCCGGCGGTATGATGGATGATAAATGATAATGAAGCGCCAGGAGAGTTCTTAACATAAACTTAACTCAAATTCCAGACCATGGGCAACCACAGGAATAATTCCCTTTAAGGAAAAATTGCTATGGTTTGACCGGGAATTGAACCCGGGACATGACGAACAGTAGTCAGGAACGCTGACCACTAGCCCATGAGGTTAACCTAACGCAATTTGAGCACTGTAACTTGTGAAAGAATGAAACTCCCAAATGTTCTGAAATTCTGAAATATTCGTGTACAGTTAATTAGTATATAATCTATATTGGCTGCACTGGAATACGTCTTTGTTGTTGCGTAGAGTATTCGTTAAAATCAGTATGGCTGCAACGCCCTTATGCTATGTATGTAGTTAACTATCAAAAAAATATATATTGAAATACTCGCTAGAAAAAAGTGTACAAATCATTGTAAATGGTGGGAAACAATTTGAAAAATGAAGCCCTATGAATAAAATTTAACAGGAGTTTATGATGGAAATAAAAAAGTCGCGTCACAGCTTGTAAAGTTCAGCCAAATATATATACATACACACTCGTACTTCCCCATTGGAGATTAGGGTGCTCCCTAGCGGGAGTGTTTCAACCAAGCTAATTTTATTGCGATTATTTATTCCCAGATGTCAGCGAGATACATGGTGTCAGCATATTGCCTCAGTGAGACACCCAATGGGCAACTAAGGTAATATGTAGATGGAGAACGTTCGATACATTTTTCAGAGAAGCCTTTTAATACAGATTTGCTGTTCTTTTACAAGCCCGAATATCTTCTGACTTAGGACCCACGGATTAAAGTACTTCTGGAGGACTTGTTCCTTGGATTTTTACATCCTAAAAAATCCATTGATACCGACCTGGTTTGAACCCGCAACCCTCGGAACTAAAGGCAACAAACATAACCACTAGCCTAAACGGCTAAACATGGCATGTATATCATGAGGGAAAAAATGACGTAATTGCAGTGACCTATACTCAGTTTTATTCAATTTACTACGAGAAAGAACTGAAATATTCAGTAGCCCGAATAAAAGCCAAATATAATACTTACGCACCTTACTATATTGCAACCACTGATCCTCCGGAATTGACGTTTTCACGACAGTGTTGCCGATATGGATATTCAGTGGGAGGGGCCGCTTTATGTATGCGGTTAGCAGACATACAGCTGACAACATCTCAACAATTTCAAACCTTACTAGCGCGCTATAGCTGCGTCAAGAGCAGTGATTGGTTGTGGCAGACATCTACTCCCACGACAACCATATCCATATTGCAGTAGAGGGCGAATTCTCCCTTTGCCCCCCGTATAACTTAAACCTCAGAGCCGGAGATATGACAGCTCGGGTATAGATGATGTCCTGACAACAATTATTTCAAGATTCAAATAATTCAATTTACTTTTATTTACACAAAAATAAATCACTTAAGAATTATTTTGGTCCATAGAAATTAAACGTACAAATTGTCACATTTGAAGATCGGTGGACTCAGTATTTTAGTTTCCAGGCGGCATCAAAGGGAAACTATATCCCTTTGGTTTAAAAAAAAATAGATTGCTACTGCCTGGTAGAGCCGGTGAGTTGTTGTTAGAGGCTTCTAAGACGCCGCTCCAATCCCCCAATACTGAAAACAGTTCTCTGCAAATAATGTCTTTGCATTTTTAAATGACGTTTCCATGTCAACTCTACGTGGATATAATTATCTTAACAGCGATGCAACTTTAATGTTTTGCAGTATTACTATATGTTAGTGCCAGTGAATGAAACGTGACAACGCCGCTTGATATGCTAAATTCTTATCTGTACAAAATAGACCTAATTAACCACAAAGAAAAGCGTCTGTAAACTAAAATACTGAGTCCACTATACCCATATTGCTGCTGCTGCTACTACTACTACTACTACTACCACTAAAAATAGCTCTACTTAAATAACCTGTGGCTTGCCTATCGTTCTTTGTTAGCCGATCCGAATTTTATTTTCAGTTGATTCTTCCTCACTGCCTTCCGCAACTGTTGTAAACTTCCTCATGCTAACCATATATCAACCCTATAACTGATCCACCGCTGTTATTAACACATGTGGGTGTGAAGTCGGCAGCCACTAGTAGGTCAACGGATTTACGGCCCTGTCGCATCATGGAGAGTTTATCTTGCATTTGTTCTTTGTAACCCAGCCATCTTAGTCTTATCAACTTAAAAAATGAACATTTTCTCCTTCTAAAAATCAATAATTTCCTTATTTGACCTTATTTTCCAGTCATCATTTACAAACATTGGACCATATATCCTCTAGGCAATTTTGTTTTCGAATATACGAAAATTATTATTTTGAAATATATATGTATGTATATATATGTATGTATATATATATAACGTACAGAGTTTAGAGACTCGGGTTCAAATCTCGACTCAAACATTCATTTGTCTTTTTATATCATATTTACCTTCATTGCCAAATTAAAAAAATATAGTTATAACATCTAAATATACAAGCGTTACTGCTATAAAGTAAATATTCTCTTTAAAAATTTGCTTACCTGTTATGGTGGCCACTAGATGTCAGTTAGAACGACTTCCCGCTACCTCTTGTGTGAATTGAGAATACTACATATATAAGAAAAATGTATGTTCATGTTGGAATACTTGAGTAGCTCAGTTGGTTAGAGCGCTAAACGTACAGAGTTTAGAGATTCGGGTTCAAATCCCGACTCAAGCGTTAATTTTTTTTTCTTTTCATATCATATATATATAGTCCACCGCTGTGGTCTCGAGATAGCATGCTGCTTTGTCACGCAGCGGGCCCGGGTTCGATACCCGGTCGGGGCAGTTTTTCTGGGTGAGGTTTTTATCGGGGTTTTTCCTCACCTGTAAGACAAATGTCAGGAAAACTTTAAGGCCCAAACGGTCCCCGAAATCATATGGCCATCATCATCATCATCATCCTTCACCGATGTGGAAAGCAACGGGAAGCTACCACGCCTACAATTCCCTAGTAAAACTTCAAGCATAGCATGATAATGCTATGATTGCCGTTAAGGACCTGCATACGGCAGAATTACTGTGGATGGTTGGATATATATAATGTGTGTGTGTGTGTGGATAATATAATATATGGCCGCGATAGGCTAGTGGTTATGCCCCTTGCCTATGGTTCCGAGGGGCGCGGATTCAAACCCGGCCGCGGTTGATGGAATTTTTAGGACATAAAAATCCAAGTCCAGCAAGTCTTCCGGAAGGGATTTTAAACCGTGGGTCGAGAGTGTGAAGATTTTCAGGCTCGTAAATGATCCTTAAGCCTGAATAAAGAGGCCTCTAAGCAAATTTTACCAGCATCAACGTCCTAGTAACAACATAGTTGCCTTTTAGATGTCTCATTGGGTCGGTGTGTTGACCGCATAACATCTCTGAGCAAATAAGATAACTTGGTCAAGTAACTCCTGACAAAGGAGAACTATGGGCTACGCCATTTTAGATAATATGTAATTGTTGATTAGCTTGTGTTCAGTTTCTCTTTCGTTCGCCCAGAAGCGGCCATGTATGAAGGTTTCTATAGAAATGATTCACATACTATCACATTTAACAAAAGTAATACAATAAATGATAGATATGATGTCATATTTGTTGCAAAAAGAAGCCGTGTAGCTAATTTGTCTAAGTCTGAAAATGTATAAACAAGTTTCACGCTATCCTCTACTGTGTCTTCATCTTTCGCAAACTTCACTTTATGTCTACCTTATACACATAGCAGTCTAGACATGAGATTATTAACTTAAAATGTCCCATTAAGAGTAAAATCCTCCTGAAATAGGGTGAACTACTTCATGTAAGAGATACTTATGAGCTTAGAATTGTCTACTTGGTTCATCGTTTGCAACTGTCTTGTATTACTGAAAGTTCTAAATAAGGATAGCCCAAAGACTATATTTTGGCTTCATCAATGATTATTCAAAATCAATAACTTGAAAACTACAACTGAAACCAGTACAAACATTATTAAATGCATTATCAAGAGAACAGTATTGTGTGTCAAAATAAATTCAGGATCATTAGCGTATAATTTTGATTTAAGAAATCGAACTACTTTGCTCAGGCATAGTGCTTGAGACTCGTATTCAGAAGGTCCCGGTTTCAAATTCCGGTACCGACAAATCTTTGCCGTGATGTAGTCGACAGATTCCCTATCTTCTACTCTATCTGAGTTTGATTCCTGTCGAGATAGGGAACATTAAATCTTAACTTTGAGTTTGGGTGTGTTTCTGGTGCTTGTGTTAAATGTCTTCTTCTTCTTCAATTCAAGGTTTAGGCGATTCGCCTGTTCAGAATTCACAATGTTTCCTTCCATCTCTTCCTAGGTCTTCCTACATCCCTTAATCCCTTTGGTTTATGTTGATATGCTATCTTGGGCAATGTTGATTCTTCTGTTCTCTGAACATGATGTTCCTAACCAATGCGGTGTTGTTGAATTATATAATTTATAGAATATATGTTAACTTATTATATCTTCATCTTATGTGGTCCAATTCTGTGCATCCTTTGGTCCTTCTTAGGAAAGTCATTTCTGCATTTTGTATTCCTCTCGAACTCCTTTTATTTGTTACCCAGGACTCACTATCGTATAAAAGTGCCGGTACTGCCATTGTTTTGTAGAAGTTCAATCTTGTATCCTTCCTTGTTTATGTTTTAGTGTTCTATGAATGGTGCCACATATAATTTGAAATTTTGATAATTTATTGTCTGTATCATTTCTTATTCCATATCCAGAAGACAATTCACAACCTAGATAATTAAAATTTAACACTTGAGATAGATGATTATTTTCTATTATTATTTTCGACCTTATGGGTGACTTTCCTAAAAAGGCCATTATTTTTGTCTGCTCTGTAGATATTTTGAAATCGTACTCTTTACTTATTTAATTTATCTGTGTGTTAAATGTAAATAAGATGAACAGTGTAAAAACAAATAGGCATAGAGAATATAGTAAAACGACGGAAGATAATGATAAAGGCAAAGAAATGCGGGTTATATGATAGCCCATTGATCGTAATAAGAAATAAATACGGTTACCGAATTTATCTTTGGAATAATCCGAAATTAATATGTACCTTAGCACTTCTCTGGTCATTTACAGAAATAACAAGGCTTTGACCAGTTAATTTGGATTGAAGGGTAGTAGTTATTCCTTTGCTACATTGTTGTAGAATTTGTCTCGTCCGCAATGCAATGCATTATGTTGCATCACTATGACATATGAATATGTTGCGTCTCTTGTACCTAAAATATATTGCTATGAATTGTTGCTTTCTTGTATTGAATGTCATTCTTGTTTTAGCACTACAACGCCAAGGAACATAGTTCCTTACAGCAATAGTAATCATAAATTAATTTGAAACAATTTGAAATTTAAAATAATGTTTCTCAAAGTGAAAGTTTACTTGTGTTTTTTTTTTTTGTAGTTCACTTAACATTAATGAAAATTATATTGTGTTTTTCACTGAAAAATTAAATATAATAAACGAGAATTGAAATAAATATAATGTAAATACTATAATATCCAATTTGTCTCATTATATCATATTGGTATAATTTATAAATAAATTAGGATAAATTACGTATTTAGATTAATATCATCATCATAGTACATTCACGAATTTAGGCCATATGTTGACCTATTTCGGCCTCAAGAGAAACACCATCCAATAATATTTTGAGTGGAGGACCTGGTCTTCTTCTTGCAGGTTGATATCTTAACATTTGCTTGGGTATCCTGTGATCTTCCATTCGATGAACATGTTGCATCCATCTTGAATTATAATCAGAAATTTTGTTTTCTAAAGGTTCCATGTGTAATTCTTCTAAGATGTCTTCATTTTTTTGTGATCTAGTAGTGTGTATAATAATAATAATAATAATAATAATAATAATAATAATAATATAATAATAATAATAATAATAATAATAATAATAATAATAATAATAATCACTCACTATTGAAATATTGAAAGAACAGGTTTAGACCGTAAAACTCTTGCACTTATTAGACAGACACTAACAGATACAAGGGCTAAAGTTAAATTCATGGGGGAAATTTCTGATTCCTTTGAAATTAAGACAGGAGTAAGACAAGGAGATGGACTTTCTCCTCTACTCTTCAATTGTGTTCTTGATAAAGTAATACAAGAATGGCGTAAACAGAAAATTATTTTTAAATGTAATCAACCAATCATATTAGGAAGAGGAAAATTGAAGATTGATTGCCTAGCATATGCTGATGATCTAGCAATCTTAACCCGTGACGTTGTAACAGCACAAAAAGAGATTGAATTATTAAATGACATTGCAGAGAAAGTTGGTGTGCAAATTTCTTTTGAAAAAAACGGAATATATTTCATGCAATAAACAAGCACCAAAATACCTGGAAACCAAATACGGAAAAATTAAACGTATCTTGGTGAAATAATTCAGGAAAATAGAATTGAAACTAAAACCAATAAAAGTAGATGCCAAAAAATGGAAACAGCATTTCGGCTTACTCACAACACTTATAATAAAAAAAATGCATATCTTTACATACAAAATTACGACACTATAACACTGTAGTTAAACCAGAGTGCCCCTATGGAGCAGAAACATTAATTTTGAACAGAAAAAAAATATATCGAAAATATAGTGAAAAAAAAATGCAAAATTATAAGAAAAGTTTTAGGTCCACAAGTCATAGGTGAAGCATTTAGACTCAGAAGTAAAAAGGAAATAAAAATATATACAGACATTCATAGTGATATTAGAAAACGAAGGTTAAAATTTTATGGCCGTATTAAACGAATGAACTCAAATAGGCTTACAAAACAGATAATGGAATTCAACGAAAACAGAAGTAAAGCTCCAGTGGATACTATGAAGTGGATTGATGAAGTCAAAAAGGACTTAAAATTGGCAGGAATTACTAAAGAAGATATCCAACGCAGAGATATATTTAGAACTAAGGTGAATAAGTGGCAAGTTGACCAAGAGGACAAACCGAAGAAAAAAACTGGAACAACTTGGACAGATGATAGAAAACAAGCTCATAGCAAAAGAATGAAAGAAATTTGGGCTCAAAGGAAACGCCTCTAAGTAATTTGCGTAGTCCTACATGGGCTCATCCGCAATCAAAAATAATAATAACAATAATAACAATAATATTATTAATAACAATAATATTATTAATAATAACAATAATATTAATAATAATAATAACCAATTCGCACTATCGAACCCGTAGGTTCATGGCCGCGTGTATATGAGCTCTTCGTAAATCCTTATCATCAGCTAATGTTTTCCAATCATCCCATCTATAATCTACTTCCCTCAAATCATAGTTACTGTTATTCTCCCACCTCATTCTTGGTCTACCAACTGGGCGTTTTCCCTCTCGTTTTCCTTCAAGAAGTTTCCATGCACGTATTACATTCCCCATTCGTGCCACATGTCCTGCCCATCGCAGTCTACGAGACTTAACTATTCTTATTATACCTGGCTTCCTATAAAGACCATGTAGTTTAATGTTATGTAGTCTTCTCCATTCACCTGCCTGTTCATCTCTCTTTGGTCCAAAAATTTGCCTAAGAACTTTATTCTCAAATACTTGTAATCTCCTTTCCTCCTTTAAAGTAAGAGTCCATGTTTCGCACCCATATAATATAACTGGTAGAATAATAGTTTTATAAATTTTCAGTTTAACGTTTTTTGAAAGGAGTTGGGACGTCAAGAGCCTCTGTAATGCATAATAACACGCATTTCCAGAATTTAGCCTATGTTTAATTTCTTTATACATGTCATTCCTCTTGATTATTGTTCCTAGGTATTTGAATTCAGCCACTCAAAATTTCCCTCATTTCTTATTAGCTGTCCATTTGCATTATATAATGTATTTCTGTGTGTGACCATATATTTAGTTTTATTGATATTTACTTCCATTCCCAAATTCTTAGTGTTACCCAATAGTGTGGGCGTGTTGGCCTTAAGTATCTTCTCGCTATCGCCCAATAGTACTACATCATCAGCATAAACTAACAGCTTATTAATACCATTTAGTTGTAGGCGTTCTTCATCCACTAAAGATTTGATAGCATGCTCTAGTACAAAATTAAATATTAGAATAGATAGTGCATCTCCTTGCTTCAATCCATTGTGGATTGAACATGTTCATCGAATGGAAGATCGCAGGATGCCCAAACAAATTTTAAGATATTAACCTGCAGGAAGAAGAAGACCAGGACGTCCACTCAAAAGACTTCTGGATGGTGTTTCTCTTGAAGCCGAAGCAGATTAACAAATGGCCTAAATTCGTGAATGTACGATGATTATTATTATTATTATTATTATTATCATCAGACTGAGAAAGATTCTGCCAGATTGAATATAATCCCAGAACAAGAATGGATCCTACATTATGAAAAACTTTGGAAAAAGGAGGAAATTGAAGGAAAAGAGAACAATGAGGAAGAAATAAAAGTGGAAAATATTGATGTAATAGACATAAATGAATTAGAAATGGCTTTGAAAACCACTAAGAATTGGAAAGCAACAGGATTAGATAATATAAATATGGAGTTATTCAAATATAGTGGAATATTGTGAAAACTACGAATACTTCATCTAATTTAATATATGTTGGCAGACCTATGAGATTCCAACCACTTGGAAAACAGCAATTGTGAAGAATATATTCAAAAGAGGAGACCGGAGAAATTGCGAGAATTACAGAGGGATTAGCTTAATGAATACTGGTTACAGGATATATACGAAAATAATAAATAATAGATTGAGAAACATAACAGAAGTAATAATAAATGAAAATCAAAGTTGATTCAAGGGAAGGTCATGTATAAACAATGTCTTTACATTGAAACAACTCATAGAAAAGAGAAGAGAACATAACTTAGAAACTCACATAGGATTTATAGATTTGGATAAGGCCTTCGATCGAGTAAACAGACAAAAATTATGGGAAATATTACGAATGAAAGGATACCCGCTGTGCCTTGTTGAAACAATAAAAAAATTATATGAAGACACAAATATAATTATAGATACCGGATTCAAAAGAACAGATACAATCAAAACAAATACTGGATTACGACAAGGATGTAGTTTATCACCCACTTTGTTTAATATATATATAGACGATATTTTTAATAAATGGAAAGTTTAGTGAATCCAGGAATAAGAATGGATAGTAAAGTGTGCATAAATAATCTTCTATTTGCTGACGATGTAATCATAATACAGAAAAATGAAGACGACTTACAGAAATCAATGCATGCATTAAATGACATATGTAAATTATACGATCTAAAGATTTCTGTAAGGAAAACGAAGACCATGGCTTTTAGAGGAAGAGATCCAGTGAAATCCAAAATTATTTTAGAAAATCAAAGTATAGAACAGGTGTCTAGTTTCAAATATTTGGGTTGTGATGTTGGCTACAATGTGGAGAGAGATATTGACTCCAAAATAAATACATTTCAGACGGTGTGTGGAACAATAGAGAGAACATTCAAAAATAAAATTAGAAAAGAAACCAAGATAAAAATGTGTAATATTATGGCGGTTCCCAGAATATTGTATGAATGTGAAACTTGGGCTCCAGTGAAAAAACAGATGGATAGAATACAGACGGCGGAGATGAGGTTCCTAAGACAAGTAAAAGGATGTACAAGACTTGATAGAATAAGAAATGAGGATATAGGAGAAGAATTGAAAGTACAGCCTTTATTGGATAAAGTCACGAATTACAGACAGAAATGGATTGATCACATTGATGGAATGAGTAAGGAGAGATATCCATTGTTAGTAAGAAATTATCAAGCAAGAGGAAGACGTGATGATGGAAGACCTAGAAGACGTTGGGCTGATGCATTATGAAGTCGGAACGGGCAATTGCCTAATCCCTGGAGGGATGATGATGATGATGATTATATATTATTATTATTATTATTATTATTATTATTATTATTATTATTATTATTATTATTATTATTTATTTTGCTCAAGCATAACGAACACGAGTACAGCCAGTATGGATCTCATATTGACATATTGACAAGATAGTCGGAAAGGAATAGGCAATAAATATCAACTCAATAGATAATGTGTAGCGATAAGTTATTAGTTAGAGAAGAGTATAATTTTAAGTTTATCTTTCTCTCATAAGTAGTCGGTGGATTGTCTTGTATTTCTGATAGCTTTGTACAATCGCTATGTTAAAGACTTGTCGACACTCAACATTTATCTCGCACATAAATCCTGGTGTATCTTTATTGAACATTCTTCTACCCATAGTGTGACTAACGAGTTCCGTCTTAGTAGAAGACCGACTCACAGGTTTTACCACTACTTGCTGCAAATAATATTATTGTCACAATTTTAACATAAATCTTATTTTTTAAGGGCATCCAGTACTTATTTGGGTTAAAAAATCGACTTTCTTCTTTTTTGCTTCAAAAATCCAGGAAGGTCTATTTTATCAATGTGTAATATTATTTTGTCGATTTTGGACATTTTAAACACCTAAAAATTGATTTTAAAAATGGCGTCTCTGTGTTCTGCTAATACGCACATTTTTTGTTGTTTGCATTTTCCGGTAACTTGTAGTTTTTTTTCATAATTTGATACACATTCCTCTGAAACTATGATAGATAAGAGAATAATTTTTGGCACGGATATGCAGTTTAAAGAGGTCTATAATAATAAGGTAAATTTATCTTTGTGCTAGTGATAATATTTGAAATAAAAAAGTATGCAAAATATTTGGTCTTCGAATTTTTTAAAAATAAATCACAATTCATACGTAATCACAAGCAAACCTTATTATTGTCAAATAAACTATGCACAATAATATACTAAATTTTGGAGGCAATTTGATAAGTAGTTTTTGAGAAAATCGTACCAAGACAATACTTTTAAAAAGTTAGATATTTTATTTTCATTTTTTTGTATTTTAAATTACTCGTGACGAAATATGTCTAAAAAAATTAACCAGAGAGTCATTATCTTCAGGAAGACTTGTTTAATTAGTGACATAATCTTCATGCACATAACTTAAGAGTAAGCTGAAAAAATGATATTTGTTTGTTGCATATTTTTAAACCAAATTGGAAGGAAATTAGTACCGGGTGTCCTTAAAGTTGTTTACCTTCAAATTATATTCTCATACATAAAAATGTGTACTGCATCTTGCGAACTAAGTCCCTATGAGTTGAATAATTACGATATCAAACGCTGGCGTCACAGGCAGATCGAGACTCTCACTGGGCTCAAAATCAGTTATTGTGCGTTCCCTAATTGAATTATTCCACTCCATTATCACAGTGTACCATCTCACTTTATAGGTACATTTACGTGCCACACGCCATCCTGGCCTGACAGTAACAGGACCTGTCGGGAGAGGGATTTTAACTGTGGATCACACACATAATTGTTTGACCACACAAGAGCATGTAGGGCCACCTCCGAGACAACATAACATTAAGGCGAATACCATTCATACTAAACGTGGCGAATATGGTAATGATGGCCAGATGATGTTCAAGGACCGTTCGGACCTTAAATGTTCCTGAAATGTGTCTCACAGGTGAGGAAAACCCCCGAAAAAATACCCATAAAACTTGTTCCGACCGGGTATCGAAACAGGCCCGCTTCTTAAGAGGCAGCGATGTTACCACGAGATCACAGCGGTGGATCTAATTGAATTATTACAAAAAATCTTCATCATCATCATCTGCCTTTCAAGTATTAGGCCCAGTGGCCCGTTACGGTCTCCCGCCATCTCCGAAAAGGTCGACCCACAGACCTTGTGCCTCGAGGAATATAGTGAAGAATTTATTTTGGTATTCTGTGACGATCCATGCTCTGAATATGGAGATAGCGAGGAGATAGAAAGGGCGAACCCGCACACTCTATTGGGTAACACTAAGAAATTGGGACTGGAAGTTAACATAAAAATCTAAATATATGTTCTCACATAGAAATACATTATATAGTAGTAGTAATAGGAGGACTTTATTACACTAAAAGTAAGATACATACAATGTTATTTACAAATATGGGTCGCACGGGCAGTAAGCCGTATGTGCTGTTGACCAGTCCGTTTAATTATATAATGGAAAGTAGACCTAATGATAAATGAGGGAAATTTTCAAGAAGTGACTCAATTCAAATACCTAGGAACAATAACCACAAATAGGAATAAGATGCAGAAATAAATTAAACATGTACTGGATTCTGGAAATGCATACTAGTATGCATTACAGAAACTCTTGTCGTTCCATCTGCTTTCAAAAAACGTTAAACTGAAAAAGATATAAAACTGCTATTTTCCCAGTTATATTATATGGATGCGAAACATGGACTCTTAATTTAAGGGAGGAGAGGAAATTATGAGTATTTGAGAATAACATTCTTAGCAAATTTTTTGGACAAAGAGAGATGAACAGACAGGTGAATGGAGAAGACTACATAACAGTGAACTACATGGTCTTTATAGGAAGCCAGATATAATAAGAACAGTTAAGTCTCGTAGACTGCGATGGGCAGGACATGTGGCACGAATGGGGAATGAAAGACGTGCATGGAAGCTTCTTGAAGGAAAACGAGAGGGAAAACGCCCAGTTGGTAGACCACGATAGAGTTGGGAAAATAACATAACTAGATTTGAAGGAAGTAGACTGTACACGGGATGATTTTAAAATATTAGCTCAGGACAGGGATGTATAGAGAGCTTTATGTCTGCGCGGTTGTGAATCTACGGGTTCGATAGTGCCAGTGAGTTAGTTAGTTATACAATTTTAATATCAATCTATAGAATTGAGGAAGACTGAATGCTACAGGTACCGGTATTCAGTTATATAATTGATAGGCCAAGTTCTATTTAGAAATACCATTTATTACAATGATAGCAAATAAATGTATTGAAATATCCATAAAATCATTTTTAAATGCGCCAAACTTACACAACAATACTGTCCTATTAGTATTTATATAAAGACTTAGATCTGCTGAAATGAGATACCTTCGGAGGACTGCAGGATACACACTACTAAATCACAAAAAAATGAAGACACCTTAGAAGAATTACACATGGAAACTTTAGAAAACAAAATTTCTGGTTATAAGTCAAGATGGATGCAACATGTTCATCGAATGGAAGATCACAGAATACCCAAACAAATGTTAATATATCAACCTGCAGGAAGAAGAAGATCAGGACGTCCACTAAAAAGACTTCTGGATGGTGTTTCTCTTGAGGCCGAAACATGTCAACAAATGGCCTAAATTCTTGAATGTACTAAGATGATGATGATAGTATTTATAATTTTTGGAACATTAAAATCCTTATATCTCGGAAAGAACAATATGTGACTTATCACTGTTATTGCTCTAAGCCATTCAATTCTGCACTAAAATTTTATAGGCCCATTATATAAAATATACATCAAAAGTATTCTGTTATACTAATCAATAATTTTAGCTTCAGTTAACGATCTGAAATATTTCTTGGATAAAGACACGAGAAGTTTCTCTATAGTTGTAAAATCCATACATTTTGGAACATTTTCTTTCGATAGGAATTAGATAAAACACGGTGAATACTTTTAATACATGTACCTTAAGGGAGGTGATGGGTGAACGTTTCGACATTTTCGGTCCAATATAGCATTTTTTGTTTTTTGTGTTAAAAAATACTATGTACCTTAAAGTATAAGTTGGTGAAGTTTCAGTGTCCTATGGCGCTTGTAAGTCTCTCTATTGACTGTAGGAGGGCATGTATGCTACATTTTCTATTTAGGGTAACTGCATGCAATCTTTATAATTGGCTTTTCCCATTTTTATTTTCATTGCATTTCAATACATTCAAATAAAAATAGAATTGACAAATTAATGATGCAAGCACTGCATGTCCCACACACTATGGGCTAACATTTATTTGCATGGAATTTGAAACAACGTTGATAGTGTTTGAAATAAAACATAAAATATGAGTAGTAATTTAAAATAAATAAATTCTGATTGTGCAGAGGATGTATATATATTTTCTTCCTTTATTATAATGATATAGAAACGTTATTCTAAATAAGTCAGTGGTCGTGTAGAAAAAAAGTAAAAAAATTTACTAAAAAATTATGGGACTAATTAAAAATTTTAATATGCACATTTTTAAATGGATTTTCTTCAATAACTCTAAAACCTTTAAGCCTAGAAGGATGACATTTCAGTATAATATTACCTATTATGGCAAGAATTTGTGTACAAAAAATCAAGTATGTAGCTTAAAAAATGTAGAAATTTCACCCATCATCTCCTACAATCTTATAAATTGATTACCCTCTTATAATAACTCCCAGGTTCCGTGTATTATTCTTTTAGATTACGTTCTGACGTACGGAGATTATAGAGACTAAATATACGATTAAAATAACATCCACATATATATATATATATATATATATATATATATATATATATATATATGCGTAATATTCTTCGTGATAATTATTTGCACCGAGCGAATTGGATCATGCGGTAGCAGTTGAGACAAGTTCCGGGTTTAAAAACCCGCTACCAAACAACCTGAAGTTTTACCCTGTGTTTCCTCACTAATGGCAAATTCTGGGATGGAATTTCATTGCTAGAATTTTTTATCATATTCAACATTTCATATTTTCATGTTAAAAATATAGTCGCGATATGTCCTTAAATGTTAAAGCGTCTATAAATAAGAATTAAAATCGTTTTATTTTATACAAATAAAAAAATTAAAATAAGCTAGTTCGGACGTAGGAGACTCGCATTTGATATAAAAATACCAGTAAAAAATGTGTTTGAAGGCAGAAAGAGTGTTAAATGATTCTAATACACTAGAGAAAAACGAAATAAATACTTATTAATGCAATCCAAGTGATACAGTAGTGATATAGTTTACTAGATATAAATTTGGAAATTTCATATTGAAATCCCGATACATACCAACTTGACTGGTTTTCTTGGATCGGTTGTTAAGGGAAATTCTGGGTTGAAATTATGTACCACGATTCACTTCATCTCAATTAAACGTTTCGTAATTCATTGCAATATATTATTAGTGTACACTCAAAGATCTTCAAGGGTCTCAGGATAAAAAAAAAACTTTAGATATTATTTAAATGTGCGAATACGTTATATTTTAGTATTTTAATTTATATATATCATATAATTATATACGATTTTCATATTTATTTTAATACAAATTCGTTACAGCTATTTCAATACTTTTTACCTTCTTCAGACGTATTCGTAGTATTCCTCTGATGAAGGTACAATGTACTGAAACAGCTGTAACGAATTTGTAATAAAATGAATATGAAAATCGTATAAAACTTTAACAGTTTTATTTTATTTAATCGCTATATATATATATATATATATATATATATATATATATATATTATAATATATTTTTGACATTTGGCAATGAAGGCAAATATGATATGAAAAGAAAAAAGAATGCTTGATATATATATATATATATATATATATATATATATATATATTATAATTATAACATCGATAATGCGTCACTGCTATAAAGTAAAAATATTATCTTTAATTGGCTTACTTGTTATAGTTAGCTAACAGATGGCAGTGAAGACAGAGTTCTCGCTACATCTAGTAATATTGGAGCATATAATATATATATATATATATATATATATATGGTATGATAAGAAAAATAAATGCCTGGACTGGATTCCAACCCGGATCTCTGATATATATATATATATATATATTATAGGGATAAAAGTTTGTATTGGATTTGCCCGGTGGTGTAAAGGATAGCTCGCTGGGATACCAACCCAGAGGTCCGGGTTCAAATCCCGTCCAGGTATTTATTTTTCCTATCATGTCATATATATATTTTTTTCTTCCAATTTATATATTAAAACAATGGTTTTATTTTTTCATTGATTTTGTATCAAACGCTCAAAATAGATTCATTACCGGGCATTGGTAGATTTCTTTTATTTAAGAATATTTGCGGCCTTTAGTTAAAATACTTTTATTTTCTGTAGAATGTGACAATCTGCAGCTCTTTGAAGTTCTCCTATAGTATTATCAATACAATTTTACCAGAACTTTTATTAAGATTGGGTGGATTTTTACATATGCTCATAACTTTGTAAGCATTGAAGTTGAGCAAAGTCTAGTTTTGAAGGCCGTCTAGAGAAACCAGCACATCTGTGAATTATGTATTTATTTCTGCCTTTGACAGGAGGTGGCGAAACTCTGACATCGATGTACCGTGAGGAGAGAGGATATGAAATTTAGCAACCTTTTCTAAGGTTGTTCACGGGTATTAGTTAAATGCTTTAATATAAAAATATCTCCCTTTAATTATAGTTATTTATCACTCTTTAGATGAGGCTAAAATAGTTATATAGAGGAAAATTTGCTAGATTTAACCCAGACACGTCCTATATTCGGACAGCAACGTTTCTCTTTCCCATGTTGTGTAAGAATCTAGAAGTGTGTTACACCAAAATAAAATAACTTCATTTAATTTCGTTACAAGGAGTAATTCTCTTGCCTAGTCCATCATCATTGTTTCCGTCCGGCTTTCTCCTTCGCTTTTTAGTAATAAAAGATTCATCTGGCCGCCTTTACAAGGGCTGCGCAGATATAGTTGGGTGGTGGGATTGCCACCTTACAGCCTCCCAACTTGCTTCAGCTTTGTTTTTAGGGTGCTTTCCCTTAGGTAGATTGCCTTCTCTTCGGCTCTGAGCTCTACCTGCCCATTATAGCCGTCCAATCTGGAACAGACGCTATGCTGATTTTGGTTCACCCCGGGCATTTCACTTCCCCGGTACCACCTATATTTAGGAGGCATTCCCGTATCCACCACCTGGGGAGGCGCACGATGGGGGAACAACGAAAGAATACCAAAAAGAACCTTCCTGTATAATCCCAGAGGAACAAGAGATGTTGGCCGACCACGCAGAAGATGGACTCCACTTTTAACTTCGCCGGAACAGGCTGCATAGCCTAAACCTTGTAGTAGAAGAAGAAGGAGGAGGAGTAATTTTACAAATATCTCATTTTTGAGTGTTATTCAACATTCCAATCATGGGAGGCACCGATCTTCTTGGCTTCCTATAGAAGATAAAAATTGTAATAAATGTTTTAAATGCTCTATTTCTTTTCTTACATATGTATGATTTGTTAACAACATCTCCAAAACAGATAAAGAACGCATTAATTTTATATTCGTTCCAAATTTAGGACTCTGAAAACTTAAGTGTAATTTAAATGTATATTTCCTTCAACTTTTGTGTAACCTAAAACATATGTAAAATATATGCATAACCCTTTTTACACGCTTTGTATTAGCTTGACCTGTATCTGTCAATGTAACGGAATCTTTCAACACGATTTTCACCTAATTAAAAACATTGGATCAACTTGAAACTTGGTATACATGTAAAGAACCAATGCCAATACAATACTTCATAAATTGTTTCTAAGATCCTAGCCAGGATCAAAGGACATCAAAAAAATAAAGACCGGTATAATAGGTTGCGGACTTATCGACTTTTTTAGTCCATCGTTTTAAGTTAGTTAAGCGGTGGAGTGTAGTGGTATATAATTTCAGTAATCCATAGGTCGCTGGTTCAAATCCGGACCGGAGGATTTTTTAGAACTAAAAATATCGTAAGCAATTAAATTTTCATGAGATTCCGGTTTATGACAATCAATTAAACTAAAAAATAAAAAATAAATAATAGTTTAAAAAAACTAAAACAACACGCTTTATTAGAAAACTGAACTAAAACATGAAAAATAATTTTAATTTCCAACACGCCTTGGGATAAAATTAAAGTGGTCAACAAAAAAAATCATCTCCAACACATCTAGAATAAAACTAGGGTTATCTACAAAAAAAATTACCATCAAAAGCGTGGGGTGCTTTTTATGGCTTTTATGTTTTCTTTACTTTTACCAATATCTGTTTATCATCAAATATATTAATTTATATAGAACACCATACGCTCTTGGCGGTAAAATTATTTTTTTGTAGATAACTCTAGTTTTATTTTAGATGTGCTGGAGATGATGTTTTTTGTTGACCACTTTAATTTTATCCCAAGCGTGTTGGAAATTAAAATTATTTTTCATTTTTTAGTTCGGGTTTCTAATAAAGAGTGTTTTTTTTTTAGTTTTTTAAAACTATTATTTATTTATACACTAAACGTTACTGCTGCTACTACCACCTCCACTGCTAACTTAATTAAGCAGGAATCTCCAATAAAACTTGGTTATTATATGGAAAAAATAACAAAGATAAAATTAACCCTCAAATTGGCAAAACGACAACAGACAGGACATAGGGTTGGAAGAGCAGAGCCACTCTTTATGTACCCATACTCATTGTCCCCCGGCCCGTCGAGTTTACACTCTATTTGCCAGGTGGAACCAACGAGCAGGACCCGTGGCCTGTCTCTTCCAGCTGCTTTAGGGACTTAAATGCTCACTTCAGGCCATACATACTATTTATAAGTGAAGGTAGAGCGATGATCCAGCCACCGGCCATAACACTGAGCAGCAAAAGATAATTTTTTTTGTCTCAGAAAGAAAAATATGTGATTCTAATAGTATTTTTTCTCCTGAATTCAAATATGATATCGGTTCTTCTCCATCACACAAGGTTTCCGGGAGACAGGTATTTATAATTTCAAACAGTTTAATATTTTCTACATTCGTAACTACTCAATATTCAAACATTCGGACTCACCTAGAAAGTAAGAAGTGACGATTTTACGATTTTGTGCTATATATCGCCTGTGGAGCATCCCTCTTGATGGTCCAACAATAATCGGCCAGCATATTAGGATTCCATTTACCTTAATATCTCTTTTCCATAGCTGAAATCTCATGATGAAAATGTTCCCCGTGCTCATCGCTCAATGGACAAATGGACGAAAAAACGTTTATTAAAAAAATAATTATTTAAATCCATTAATTGAAATTGAAATAAAAACTGTGCTTGATGGAGAAATTCTGAATACATATTTAAAAACACGATAAAAAAACTGCATTAAGTACAACTATTGGTACTCATGAGACAAAAATCATGTTGACCAGTGTAATTGGACACACATTTAAGTGGTTTATTTTTGTTCGGTTTCTTTTGATTTATTATAAATATTAAATTAATTAAATCAACTGTTGTATCCTATAGGAAATGCCATGAATTTAAGGGCTAAAAATGAATAAGAAGGTATTAACTTTGCAAAAACAAATAAAATAGTATCTTTACGTTTTTTATAGATGATGTTTCTAACGGTATTTGACAAAAATGTGTATAGGTAATATTTACCATATAAAATGAGACTGGAATTATATTTTCAGTTTTTATTCCTTGTTTATTTATTTATCTTTTTTTTTACTTTACAGTTATCTGATAAATATGACACGTTATGAGTAGATTATATTTTTTACAGTGAATTGCAAGAAATTAGCCATCAGATGTTGGTATATTACTGAATTAAAAAATGTCGCTGCCTGAAATTTTACAAGATGGAACACCATTTAGAGAATCCAATTTATATGTTTACATTTGGCGATGTAGATTTTTTCTTGTTACATGCAGACAAAGTTAGACAAATTAAATGTGGTAATATTTATAGCATTAAGTTGGTCACTGGTGTCGTGTAAGCATCAGAATTCCAGAACCATTCTTGACACTTGTGAAAGTTAACACTCCAAAAACGTAGAGTTAAATTTTTATTGTATACAATATTATGTTTTTTCAACATTGCATCATGGATTTTTATTAATGCTTCATCCATATTCGGTAGTGCTTGTGTTATATAGGAGAAGCTGATTTCGTTACATTTGTTAACACATTTTTCATAGGATATCTAGTGGCCGAGGTCGGTAAGTTGTACGTTGACTTGTAAACATTGGACTAAATGTCGAGAGTTTAAAAACCGTCCTGGAATTTTATTTGACCTTAACATGGATTAACCCTATGGGAAAAAAGTTAATGGGATGATTTTTCTTGGCAACGGCAGGTTGAACCTTATGTTTTGCCAAATTTGTCTCAGGAGGTTTCCTGGTTCTTATTTCGGAGGATTCCGGCAGGATCTCAAGATCATTTGAACAGTAATAGGAGAAATAGCTCCGCCATCCCGCTACAAGGGACCGAACTCGGTCCGTATAGTCTGTATATTTAGATGACATTTCACCTGAACAAGTAATCGTCTTCTTGTAAGCCCATGTTTCCCTTAACAGAGATTTAGGCACTCTCCCCCTACAGGGGAGAATTTGTACCATACTAATTTAGTTACACTTGTTTTTGTATATATGTCAGTTGAGTGGTCCGTAGTCAGCGTTCCGCCTCATACTGACATCTAGGAAACCAAGGTAGTATTAGGACGGGAAAATTCGGTAAATTTTGCTTAGAGGCCTTTTCATTCAGGCTTAAGGATCTTTTATGAGCCTGAAAATCTTCAGACTCGGGACCCACGGCTTAAAGTCCCTCCCGGAGGACTCGCTCCTTGGATTTTTCCATCCTAAAAAATCCATCGACCTCGGCCGGGTTTTAACCCGCGATCCTCGGGACCAGAGGCAAGGAGCATAGCCACTAATCCACCGCGGCCGATTCATGTAATCATGCGAATTAAAAAAGTATTAATAGGTCATTCATAAAAAGGCCTTTTTTCATGTGTAATTCGATATTCTAGGGTGGTACGATCAAATATAAGCTTAAATATAATAGGTACTATCATCAATTAGCTTGGCTACCCGAAAAATTGAGAAATCGACATTAATCTCGGTCACTAATTGAAATTTTATTGACCTGAATACGGATTTAAATTTGCGTTCAAGTGGGAGGCAGTACAGAAAACTGATAACAAAATCGGCCGATAAAGTTTGATGTTGCAGCTACATATTTATCAACTATATCCAAAATTTAATTACACCACTCGATAGTTAAGGTATCAAAGAATCCGTTACGTTGAGTGTGTACTGTGACGCAACACGCGCGGCGGAGGGGGAAGCGCCGCAATTTTGAGGTGGTTTTTCTACGTCACATAATTTTCATGTAGTATAAATTTTGACTCTGAGAAATTACGACGTTCGTTTGAGTTTCAATCGTCAGCTCTCGCCAAGATCTTTCGATTGCATATATAAAACATTAGTGTGAAATATTATAGTGATGTTACAGAATTTTTTTTTATGTCAGATGTATAACGAACTGCATTACCAACATATTCCGCACGACAACAGTATATACAGGGCTTCCAATATAAAACCGGACACGCCTCACGGGGTTTCACCCGTCAGGCAGCGCTCTCTCCTCGTCCGCATTTCACTCTGCCAGCCGCAGAGTGTCCGGTTTTATACTGGAAACCCTATATATATATATAATATATATATATATATATATATATATATATATATATATAGGATGTAACAGGACCTCACCGACAAAATTATAGGGATGATAGGCCTGTAGAGAGGATCATTTTTTGTGAAGGAACATATAATCGCAAACATGCCGTTTATGTTTAATGTGCAGATGAAGGTGTTCACCCGTAAGGGTCGGAATTGAATACAAACAATTGTACACGTATCATTTTATTGAAAAAATACGTTTTTATAATACATTTTTAAACAATAAGTGCTTTGACGACGTCAAAAAGAATCCTGCCATGATCGGCAGTACTGGCCGATCGTTGCTGCGACAATGTCAAGCATGGAATGAAGCACATGGTCGACTGATTGAACACTTATTGTAAAAAAATGTATTTTCAATAAAATAATACGTGTACAATTTTGTGTATTCAATTCTGATCCTTACGGGTGAACACCTTCATCTGCACATACTCATAAAAGACGTGTTTGCGACTATATGTTACTTCACAAAAAATTATCTCTCTCCATGGCCTATAATCCCTATCATTTTGTCGCCGAGATCCTGTTACACCCTGTAACAGGATAAATATATATATATATATATATATATAAACAACTTCAGCAACTGATAACTCAGAGTGAGATCCTGGGTTTCAAATCCCCAGACTGCTTGTCTTCGTATCCTCTATAATCAGATTTATGGGCTTAAATAATTTTAACTGTTTATAATATTTACTTATTTTAAAATGATGATATCAAAACTTGTCAGGTTTTAATGTAAATAATCATAAACAAAAGCAGAATCATAGGATTTTCTGTACATTTTATTGAACTTTTTTCTTAACGTATCATCAAATTATTCAATAACCAAGTACTGTAATTTCTAAATAATGTACCTGTATGCTAATAATTTGTAACGGTGTAAAATTATTATAACAAATTTGTAAATAGTATCTCGTATATACAGTCAATATGTCCAATTCACCAATTAATAATTGAAATAGTCAACATGGAAATGCGTGTTATTATGCATTAACAGAGACTGTTGACTTCCCAACTCCTTTCAAAAAACGTTAAACTGAAAATATATAAAACTATTATTCTACCAATTATATTATATGGATGCGAAACATGGACTCTTACTCTAGGGGAGGAAAGGAGATTACGAGTATTTGAGAATAAAGTTCTTAGGAACATTTTTGGACCAAAGAGAGATGAACAGACAGGTGAATGGAGAAGACTTCTTAACAGTGAATTACATGGTCTTTATAGGAAACCAGATATAATGAGAACAGTTAAGTGTCGTAGACTGCGATGGGTAGGACATGTGGCACGAATGGGGAATGAAAGACGTGCATTGAAGCTTTTCGTAGGAAAACCAGAGGGAAAACGCCCAGTTGGTAGACCAGGAATGAGGTGGGAGAATAACATTACCTATGATTTGAGGGAAGTAGATTATACAGGGGATGATTGAAAAACATTGGCTCAGGATAGGGATATATGGAGAGCTTATGTCCGCGCGGTCATGAACCTACGGGTTCGATAGTGCCAGTGAGTTAGTTAGTTAGTTATTTAATAGTCAACATGTTTCATCAGCGAAGCTGTCATATTCAAGACTAAATATTGAGTCAATATTTAGTCTTGAAAATGACAGCTTCACTGTTGAAACTTGTTGACTATTTTAATTATTAATTGGTGAATTGGGTATATTGACTGTATATTTTACAATTTCATCACGAAGAAGATCATAGCCAAGTGTATTAAAATTATCCCATATGTAACATGAATATTGTATTTATATCTGAAGATTTCTATTAATTAATACCAATTATATTAATTAACTAAGTGTTATCCATTAACACCGTTTAACCTCTCATCTTCCAGCATTATAATTACTATCATTTGCAATAAATTTACATTATTCCTTCATTAAATGTAGGCGTATGTATGTGTGTGGTGTTTCAGGAACAGTTATTGAAAAGTAGTAAATGTAAAGCGATCCCACTACAGGCCATAGGAGACCCTTGGAGTAGTAGGAGGTTAAAGCTCCCATTTTTTCTAGACAATCGGCAATTGCTGTGAGCTGGGTTGTCAGCCATGCGTGGCACCTGCCTTTACCCCCAGAAAAAGCGTCTGGTACTCATTTCCGTTAGATGCTGAGTCGATTCTAGGGTCATGGTGCCACCAGAAGATTTGGGTCAATTTAAAAATCCTGATCCCACCGGGACTCGAACCCTCAACCTCGTGGTTTGTAGCGTATTGCCTTTACCAACTATGCCATGGCGTGTCCCCCTATTAAAAAGGTCGTTTGTAATAGTATATTACGATGCAAGGTTGGGAAGTGGTAGTTACAGAATCGAGGAAACTGTTTAAAAACCGAGGGATAGCCAGGTTTTTAATTTACGAGATTCTGTAAAACATTTCTCAAACGTGCGTTGTACATGATTTTTTGCGCGATGGTGTTTTCAAAATAATAAATAGTAGTAAAATAATAACATCTTTGTTGGAAATATTTGCGTTCATTATAAACAATTGAGTAACGTTAACAGTGTAGGCAATGTTTATTAGTTGAAAGTAAAGGAGGCTGTGAGACCATTATTATTGATAAAAAATGGCCGCAAGTACGTATTTAGTGTTTTATATTGTTTCAAATAAAGTTCAGTTCATTTAAAACGCAGTGATTTGTTTCGTATAATGTATATTAACAATACCTTTCCGATATTTTTTTGTTATTGAGACTTTTGATATATTAGCTCTAGGTGAAACATGGTTAATAGCTAATGAATACGTAAATCTATGTAATATGAAGGGTTATTTCAAGGGCAGTGAATCCAGAGGGAAGAGAGGTAGATATCCAGGTGGAGTTGCCATTTTATATAAAGCTAACTTAGACGCATATATTAAAAAGGTACATATTGCTTTAAAAGAGGCCATTTGTATATATTACCATGCAGGAAGAGCATTTGTACGTAATACACATAGAGGGCAGTGGTTTTACTTCCCGCACGTGGATGTAAATGTAATATTATAGTATAGTTATTTGGGTTGGCAATCCCGAAATTTAAGAAGTTGAACTCTCAATCATTGGTCGCCATTGCACCATCGCGCAAAAAATATTTTATCACGATGTTGTTTAAATTTTAAGTTGGAAAGTATGAGGATTTTGATAATATGGTATTATAATTGATGTTTAATAACAAAGTTAATATTTTATATTTTTTAAAAAATGTATAAATATTAAGTTATATGAATTACCCAAATATGCTATCAGTCTACATGCTACATATGTTATTTAATATTCGATATAAGTAACAAAACATTTAATTAATTGGTCTAAGGAAGGATTTGGCATGAGAATAATTATTTATATAACTGGAAACCAAGAGCTTCTAAAATATGGTGGAACATTTTTATATTGCAGAATATTGCATTTATTTAATGAATGTTGGAGAAATTGTAGAATACCAGAAAGTTGGAATATAGCTAAAGTCATATCATTGTTTAAAGAATGAGATAGAAGTGAATGTAAAAATTATAGAGGAATTAGCCTACTTAATTCAATTTATAAAATCTATGCGAGGTTCATAAATAAAATACTTAAAATAATAGCAGAAGCAATACTAGAAGATGAAAAAAGTGGATTTTGAACGGGGCGATCAACAGAAGATAATTTATTCATAATACAGCAAATATTTGAAAAAAGGAGAGAACATAACGTGTAGACCCATGTTTCTATTATTGATTTTGAGAAGGGGTTCGATCGTGTTGATAGAGATAAGTTAGGGAAATGCATGGCAACCCCACAAAATTAATTTATGTGTATACAAAGTTTATATGAAAAATCTCAAATTATAATAAATATAGTCACATCAAAGACCGAACCAATTTTAATAAATAGAGGTGTAAGACAAGGGTGTAGTTTATCATCTACTCTTTTTTAATCTATGGATTAATGACATCATACAAAACTGGAAAAGTAATGTTAATGTACTTACAAGAATGGACCATTTTAAGATATTAAATGTTTTAATGTATCCTGACGATGTGGTTATTATTCAAGAAAATGAAAAAAACATTTGCAGTACTCTTTACATCAATTAAATCAGTTATGCCAAGAATATAATTTTAAAATATCAAAGGAAAAACGAAAATAATGGCATTTTGGGGAAGTGAAGATATAAGATCAAAAATCATAATGGTCAACAAACCTCTGGACAACAAATTTTAATTATTTGGATTGTAATTTTGCTATAAACACAAACTGAAAGAGGCGTAAATGTGAATCTGTCAAGATTTCAAATGATATGTGGAACTATACATAACACATTAAAGAACAAAACAAGAAGAGGTACTAGATTGAAGTTTTATGAAATATTGGCAGTTCCTGCATTACTTTATGGGAATGAAACTTGGGTAATGACAAAAAAATTACAACGTAAAATACAAAGTGTAGAAGTGAACTTCCTTAGAAGAACAAAAGGCTGCCCAAGAATGGATCGGTTAAAGAATGAAGATATAAGAACAGAGTTAAATATATATCCATTAAATGATAAAATCAAAGGACACAGAGAAAAATAGTTTATACATGTAGAAAGAATGAACGTAACAAGATTACCAAAAGCAGCATTTAACTACAAGCCAAGGGGTTCAAGGAATGTAGGAAGGCCAGCGAAAAGATGGACAGAACAACTGTGCGGCGGAACAGGTATTTTGCCTAGCCCGTGAAGTGAAGAAGAAGAAGAACTGGAAATCAATCCCAACTAGAAGAAGAAGAAAGCTAAAAAATTAGATAGACTATGTTGAAAATGAATTAAAATTAATAGGTGTTGGCAACTAGAGCGTTCATACAGAAGATAAGAAGAAAAGGAAGATTTCAATTGGGAAAATCATAACAGTCAGTTAATGTTGTTTAATATCTCAAGAAATAAAACGGGAAATAATGAAGTAAATCCTGAAATAAACTTTTAACTGCTTAAAACGTGAAATAACCCTATTGATGATTTATATAATAATGTTTAAATATTCGGGGATTCTTTTATAACATATGACGCGAAATATACCTAGTTCCAATCATACATCATGCACATGTGCCAACAAACGCGAAGCGGTTTACACTATGGAATTACTGGATGCAGCCAACATTACATGATATTATTTTAACAAACCTAAGAGCTAGCCTAACACAATTTAAGTACTCTAGCCTGTGAAAGGCCAACCTAAAAGCTAACCTAACACAATTTAAGCACTATAACCTATGAAAGAATACAATGCCCAAAAATAAATAGTTAGTTCTGAAATTCTGAAGTACATGTGTACAGGTAATTAGTACATACTCTATGTTGGCTGCACTGGAACTGTCTTTGTTGTTGTATAGAATGTTCGTTAAAGTCAATATGGCTTCTACGTCTTCATGCTACGTACGTAGTTAAATATCTTAGAAATATATTGAAATAATCGTTAGAAAATAAATATAAAAATAATTGTAAATGGTGTTAGAAAATTTGAAAAATGAAACGCTACGAGTAAAATTTGACAGGAGTCGATGAAGGAATTAAAGAAAAGTCGCGTCACAAGTTGTAATGGATAGCCCAATATTATTTTAAATTCACCTATAATTCCAGTTATTCTTTATAAAATACCTTCCTATTAGGAAGAAATTTAAAGTTATATTGTGTCAACGTAAAATACTATCAATGATAGGGAGATGATTTAGATCCGTCCATTAGCGGGTTCTTGTGGCAACGACGCAAGATAGTCAAGTGCTCTTTGGATGGGTTTGGGGATAGGTGGGGCAGTGGGTAGATGATCACCAGTAGGATGAAACCCATTCTCATCCGCAACATATTGGAGCTTTATTTGCTGTCCCTCTGGAGATGTATAGAATGCTGAGCCTTGTTGCACCCGAATTACAGTCTCAGGGTCGCCTGTATTCTTCAGAAATCCGCTTTCTTCTGCAGAAATACCGTTTCCTGTGTCATACCTACAAAATAATGACATATCCCTATTAGAAGTCTTGTCTTTAAAAAAACTTGTTATTGCATTTTTTATAAGATTTGAATTAAAATTTATATGTGAATAAGTAGGGTATTTCTGGTATTTTTAATTCATAAGAACAAATTATATAATAATAATAATAATAATAATAATAATAATAATAATAATAATAATAATAATAATAATAATACTTTACTTATTCTGGCAGAGTTAAGGCCATAAGGCCCTCTCTTCCACTCAACCAGCACAAATACAAATAAATATTCGACAAATATAGATATACACTATACTAATTATAAACAGTTAAAGATACAATAAATGTAGCAATGTAAATGTCATGTACAAACAACATTTTATAGGGTAATAACAATAATGATACGATAATAATAATAATAATAATAATAATAATAATAATAATAATAATAATAATATAAATATGATACATTATACGGGAAACACCAATTAATATATATATATATATATATATATATATATATATATCTTACACTGGATAATAATGAAGTCGAGTTTAGAGCAAATATAAATTTAGATTTCTTTTAAAAGATGCCAATGTCCGGCAGCCCCTTATTTCTTGTGGAAGGGAATTCCAGTTGCGAGAATTATAATCAGAATTAAATAATATTGACGATACCATATATAATTGGCAGATAAATTTGGACTCACATTTCAAAATAAGAAATAATATCTTAGACACCTTACATTTTATAGACGACCAAGTTCTAATATCCAGCTCAGAAAGCATTCTTTCTATTAAATAACATTATACAGAATTATAATTTCAAAATATCTGTAAGTAAAACGAAAATCATAGATTTTAAAGGATCTGATACCTTAAGAGCTAAAATAATTCTGGAGGGGAAACCTAATGAACAGGTAAACCATTTTAAATACCTGGATCATGAAATCTCATATTTTAAAAATGAAGATCTCTTTAACAAACTTAATAAATTTAATTATATACGTGGCATAATTAAGATAATATTTAAAAATACAAGAACGGAAACAAAACTAAAATTATATAAAGCAGTGGCAGTTACTTTACTGTTGTATGGTTGTGAGTTTTGGGTTTTAACAAAGGAGAAGAGAAAGAAGATAATAGAAGCAGCTGAAATGAGATTTCTGAGAAGTGTAGCTGGCTGCAAACTTCTAGATGAAAGAAGTGAAGATATTAGAAATGTGCTACATATTTTAAACTTTTAGATAGAATAAAACAATCTAGAAAAAAACTGGAAGAAAATGTTCAAAGAATGAAAGGTGAACGCATACCAAAACTTATACTTAATTACAATCCAAAAGGAGACAGGAATGTTGGTAGACCGAAAAATAGATAGATTCAAATTTTGATTGGGAATCTATGAGACCGGAGTAATCCACATGGGCTTTATCCGCGAATGTTGTTGATGTATATAAAATGTATATAAACATGTATATAAAATTGTTTCAATGGCATTTCTGCATTCTTGAAAATTTGATATGCATCATTCTTCAGTAGATATTTGCATTATGTTCAAATATAGCAGACACATTTGTTTTATTTTAAATTATTATTTTGTTCATACATTAGGTATTTAATATTGACCAATCCAATTTACATATTTATCAGTTTGAACAACTCACGATAGATTATCACTGAAATATTGTTTAAATGAAATTCTCAGTATCTCCATTAATGTAAGCTACAGAACATACAAGGCAGTTGTAAATTACACATAATATGAATTAAATACTCTAATGTGTAATACATAACATATTTCTCTTATTTTAATCTTATTTCTTAAAATTTTAATTGATGACATATTATTTTCATTTCATTTCATTCACAAAATAGTCCTTCAAAATAGCTATTAGGTGAATGTATTGTCTTTTGAACAGTTAACTCTGGACGCTAAGTTCTGGTCGTGAATTAATGACAAGATCTAAACTCTTGTAGTATTATCCTCGTGAATGTGCGAAAATTTAATTCATTGCATTTCTAGCTCTTCATTTATATACATAAAAACGAATATATGTCTGTCTGTCTTTTATAGACTTCTAAACCGTTAAACCAATCTTCGTGAAAATTTGTATATACAAAAATTCAGATACGGCGAGTATTTAGCCGTTATCTATTATGTTCTAAAATAATGAGGTGCAGGAGTTCACCTGAAGTGAGCTTTTAAAAATCGCTCTAGCAGTCACAATTTTTTATGTTTCACAACGTAACTCAGTATATCCTATTAAAATAAACCGAGGTAAATTATATCCAAAAAAGAGCGAAATCAGGCAATTAGATGAGGAGGTTTACTTGAAATCTGAAATTAAAAACTGCCTAAAAGACTGGAATTTTGCGTGTGTTTGAGTGGATCCGTGGATGGTTTATATTCACAATTTGATCCGGTAGGTGGCACTTCGATTGGGCAATAGTATGTCTTTTTTATGTCACATGTGTAAGTTATGTGCATTACCGACATATTGCGCGTGGCAAACAATGTGACGTCAAAATACACGCTACTTGAGCCATAACAGATGTCAGTGAGAAGTTTTCTTGCGAACTTTATGGTAAAATAGTAACTTATATTTTTATCGTCCGGCCATGAAACGAGAATTGAACGTTCGATCAAGATAACGTCTGCCGGCCCGCTAGTTAACAATGAAATCACATCAACATTGGTTTTATCAATGTGAGAATAGACTTGTAGAGTCGCGGAAGTGTTCCTCTAACACGTAATGCAGGTAAGGGGGAGTGGTGACATAGGCTTTGTTTACAATAACCAGCCACGACTGTACAAGCACGCCTGCATACTAAAAATTGAAATATTGGCTGCGATAGTTCAATTATCATTTTAACCACGTAATAAGATACAATTCAATACGATTTTCAATTTGAATAGATTAGTTTGTCAAAAGCAAATTGTAGACGACCAGAAAACAGGGATGGGATTGTTGAATCGCGATACATATTGAGATTGAACGAATAGGCTTCAATGACTTCATTCAACGTTCATGATTATATCTCATATTAGTTGGATATTTTTAAGATTTATTTTACATTTTATTAAAATATTGCAAGTTATTACAGATTTGATTAATTTTTAAAAAGTTTCGGAATTCAAATATGCCTTACCTAGGAGCAATAATGACAGGAAATTAAACATAAGCTGGAAAAGTAATTCTGCCAGTTATATATTATGGAAGTGATACTTGTTCTCTTACCTAAAAAGAAAAGGAGATTTTAAAAATATTTTAAAATAAAGTGTTAAGGACAGTTTATGGACCAAAGGGAAGAACGAATAGACTGGTGGATCTAAATAGAGAAAACTATTAATATAGCAATATGATCTTTATGGGAAATCTTATATAAAAAAGAATATTTCACTCTTAGATTATGCGAAGGTCCGGGCATATGCTGCAAATTAGGAGTGAAAATAGGCATAAACGTCTTGGAGAAACACCAGAAAAAAAGCGCCCAGTAGGTAGGTCATGAATAAGATGGAAGAATAACTTTTATACAGGGATTGTCTGGAAAATATAGCTCGAGATAGGGATGTATGGAGAACTTGTGACTGTGCGGCCATGAAACTTCGAGTTCGATTGTGCCAATTAATTTAATAAGTAAACATTTTATTTAGAGTACTAATTTTTTATTTGTATTTTATCTAACAAAATGAGACCGTCGAATCTTTACGGTATTGTTCATTTTAAAATACTTATTTGAAATAGAGATAACACTGTAGAGAAAAATGAAAAAATCAAAATCAAAAAGAAAACTGTGAGTGTTAGTACATGATTTTAAATATATTTATACTGAAATCGAACCTAAATTATATAAATAAATATTCTATTATTGAATCATCAGCACAACATCCCTGGGTGGGTCAAGGCTTCCTTCAGAATTTTTCTCCAGGCTTCTCTATCTATGGCAACTGTTCACCAATTCTTGAATTTTAAAGATTTGTCATCCTTTAATAATCTATCCATTCATCTCAAATCGGCCTTCCAGCTCTCCTTCCTTCAGGCTTGCCATCTATAATTCATCTAACTACATCATTTTTGGTCACCCTCTGTGCAATTATTGAATATTGTAATTTTCAAATAGTTTAATATAATTCATCGTAGATCTTAATTCGGGCTTCGAACTTTAAATCTATTCATGTCTGAAACTCTTCATCATCATCATCATGAACAAATTCGTTTTAGGCCATGTGGCCTGTACGGCAAACCTAGCGAAGATGGTCTTGATCTTTCCACCGATGTTTTGGTCTTCCTTGGTCCCTATGTCCAGTTGGGGTATATTGGAATGCCAATTTTGGAAGTCTATTTCTTGCCATTCTTCTCAGATGATTTTTCCATTCTTGTTGGTATCTTCGTTTAAACTTGTTACTCCAAGTTTTCCTCTGATAATAGTGTTCCTTTGGTGATCCAGTCTATTAACTCCTAACAATGATCATAAGAAGCGCATTTGGCTTACTTGAAGTTTATGAGAGTTTCTTTTATTTAAAATCCAAATTTCACTTCCATATTTTAGGGCAGCTTTAGATGTGATGTTATGTAATCTTAGTTTTGTCTCTGTCCTCATCTGTTTACCAAAATGTCTTCGTATTACCCCAAACTCTTAACAGTGGGAATTTGAGAGGGATCCGCATCCTTTGTATTTGTTTACAGTTTTCGAAGTTAATCGCCAAGATTAATCGAATATTAGTAATAATTTGGCAGTTTGAAAATTCCAGCTTTATAACAAATTATTCCACCAAACTGTTATCAAGATGGCAGTGGCAGGCTGTCCTTCCCATCCACTGCATTATTTGGTCTATACGATTTCGTTCAGTCTTATAGGAATATTCGTAACATTGTTTTAAAAACATATAATTTATTTTTTTTACAAAATCTAACATAAAATCTTTCCATGTAGAGAATTTGCGGGCTTTACTATGTTTAATTGAACTTGTTATAATTTTATTTTTACATGTTATGATCTGTAATAATTGGGAATAATAATGTAAGTGATAAAGGAGAACATTATAAATATTTCCAAAGAAATGGGGGCAAAATTAAATGATGTGTTAACTTGTAGTGATAATCATTTTAAAAGGCATAATTTATGTTCATAACTTAACGAAATAGTTTGGATAAAAACATTCCCAAAACGTATTCTTCACTACAGGCCATTAGAACGAAGAATTATAGGAAAACCTAGTATAAGATGGACAGGCCAATTCTAACATTTGATCGGAACAGACCTCAATGTCTAATTCTTGGTTCTGCTGATGATGATGAATTAATGAAATTGTAAAAAAATATCTGGTACATTACGTGTTTTTTAAATAAATGTGTTATTTACTAGAAGGAAAATTGTAAATGCATTATTTATAGTTTCATAAATAACCAACTTTCGATTCCTACTTAAGTTTATCAAGTTTCTCTTTATATTAATTATAAAACGTAATGAAATTAAAAGTCCCATCATGGAAGTAATAATTTATAGACCACGTACAGCCTTTGAAGAAAATAAAGGCGCAACTCTTGATGGTGGAATGTGAGTTTTGAAGAGTGATTCACAATAGTAAGTTGTTATGTGTGCTGTCTCCTTTGACGTCAAATCCGGCGGCGTAAGTCTTTCTTCATGCAGTATTTCTATCGTTCATTTCAGTAGAGCAGTCGGTAAGATGATCTCTTGTGACGACGCAGACCCAGGTTCGATCCTGGTCAGGAAAACTTTTTTTAATGACGTCGTTAATTTTCATAATGCCTACACGTTACCAGCTCATATATATATATATACATGTCCACCGCTGTGGTCTCGGGGTAGCGTGCTGCCTTGTCACGCAGCGGGCCCGGATTCGATCTCCGGTCGGGACAGTTTTTCTAGGTGAGGTTTTTATCGGGTTTTTTTCTCACCTGTAAGACAAATGTCACGAAAACTTTAAGGCCCAAACGGTCCCCGAAATCATATGGCCATCACAATCGTCATCATTCATCTTAGGTTAAGCTTAGGATTAGGGACTCTCCTGGCGCACCACTATCATCATCAGCCATCATATCATCGGAGCAACGTAACCCCGCCTTCTAGGCGCCCCAACCTCAGAAGTGGGTTACAAGTACGCCATGTCAGGAGAGAAAACAGGAATGTGGAAAAGACAAACCTGGGGCATTTGAAAAAAAATATATATATTCACTCTAGAGTGAAAGAACATCTCAGGAATGTCAAGAAAGGGGAAGTAGAAAAATCTGCAGTGGGTGCCCATGCATGGTCTGAAAAACATCTTATCGAGAAAGAAGCTAAATTATTAAAACAAATAGAAAAACCTAAAGAACTTACTGTTTGGGAAAAGATCTACATTCAAAAGAGCGAAAAGAAGAAATTAATGAACTTTGAAATTCCCGGTGAGAATGACCTGGTTTCGAGGTTTTTCAGTCAGCCAATGGAAGGAGAGAAGGACAGCTCTTCAAGACGGCAGAACAACGGTCGTGACGATACTGAGGATGGAACAGAAACTATGTTCCGAAACTAGTTTATAATCAAATAAGAAGAACAATATGAGGTGAGTGATAAAAATATTCTACCTTAATGAATATACCTCATAGTGAGAATTCCTAAAATAAGCATAATAAGATTGTTTATTTGCACTACTAATTCAAAACGCATCTGATTAATTTAAATTAAGTCAAGTTAATATCTAATTTCATTATACAAGTAAGTCCTGGAGTATTGAATCGCTTCATACAGACAGTTTCTGGCAGGGATGGTTATGGTCTAGTGGAGGGAGCTTCTGTTTCCCATGCGTGATGTCACGTGCTCGATCCCGCTGTCATGCTTTTTTTTCTCTATCGTCCTTATTTGAATTAATTTTCTTTGTTTTGTTTTATTTGTTTTGCTTTGTTTTATTGACAGAATTCACCGCACTACTTATTTACGCGAAATTAAGTTCCATTGCACGACACACAACGAAATAGAACGGATTTTAGTCTCTCAAATAGTTGTATACCTGTGAACCAAAAAGTTGACCTCTGATCATGCGCAGTGGCTTCGTTCTGAGACTTGAAAATTATCTGTGCGTCATAAATTATTTCAAAGACTGTACATTGTTTATGATGAGAACGTAAAAGGTTTTAGTTCTTAGAGTGCTTGTAACATAAAAACTTGGAAATGAGGCATCATTTGTTGTGGGTGTTGATAAGGAAATGGCATGAAGGGGCAGTTGGAAGGGAGGGTCATATAGAAATGCTCCCGGTGCAGGTATTATTAATGTTTATTGGTTGAATGTTAATTCTAGGGAGTGGTTGACTACGTGGTCAGAGTATGAAGGAAGCATCACGTAACTTACGTGAGATGAATAATGTGATGATGCAACACTAACACGCAGTTATTTCCGGCTGTACGCAGGATGAATACGCACGCTTGATTTACGGTTATTATTATATCTTTATCACGATCAGTTATTTTTAAATTCACACTATTCTTAAAGCTTGACACTTCTTTCAACGGCAAGAATACGTTTCAATACAAACAAATGCAAGTATTTGAGTAAGACACTGCAAATTGATTATGACTATTTCGCTGTTCAAAATTTAATACAATTTTGAATAGTACACGCTTTATATTAGCTTGACCAGTATCTATCTATGTAACGGAATCTTTCAATGCGATTTTCACCCACTTAAAATCATTGGATCGACTTGAGACTTTGTATACTTGTAAAGGACCAATGACAATACAACAATTTCATAAACATTTCTAAAATCCTCGCCAGAATCAGCAGAAAATCAAAATAATAAAAACGGGTATAATAGGTTGCGGACTTATCAACTTCTTACTCAATCGATGTAAGAGCTCAGTTGGTAGAGCGGTGGACTATAGTGGTATATAATTTCAGTAATCCATAGGTCGCTGGTTCAAATCCGGCCCGGAGGATTTTTTAGTAGAGTATTATTTTTAGCTCATACTACAATAGTATCGAATTTAAAGATATTCACATTTTTATCTTTTTCTGTAAAATATTAAAACTAAAAAATAAAAAATAAATAACAATTGAAAAAACTAAAACAACACGCTTTATTAGAAAACCGAACTAAAAAAATAAAAATAATTTTAATTTCCAACACGCTTGGGATAAATTTAAAGTGGTCAACAAAAAAATCATCTTCAACATATCTAGAATAAAACTAGAGTTTTCTACAAAAAAAAATACAATCAAAAGCGTGGGGTGCTCTATATCAATTAATATATTTGATAATAATCAGGTATTGGTAAAAGTAGAGTCTCTAAGAAGAAACTGTAAAAAACATAAAAATCACCCTACGCTTTTGATAGTAAAATGATTTTTTTAGATAACTCTAGTTTTATTCTAGATATGTTGGAGATGATTTTTTGTTGACCACTTTAATTTTATCCCAAGCGTGTTGGAAATTAAAATTATTTCTCATTTTTTAGTTCTGTTTTCTAATAAAGCGTGTTGTTTTAGTTTTTTTAAAACTATTATTTATTTTACAATAACTGCAGTCTAGGATTAGTTCGCTGTTCAAAATATGTCTTAAAGTAAACACAGCTCATAAATGGAAATATCCTAATGAAGTAAGATATGGAAGTGAAAACAAACTCCTGGATGAATAATAATTAAGTATATGTAACCATTACAACACATTACCTGAAACTGTAGGTTCCATCATTGTTGACTCGGCTCTCCTGCCTGAGAATAGGAATTGGTTCTACTTGTGTACGACGGTAAAGTTGTGGTGATGCTAACACCACCGTGAGCAACGTTAAAAACATCAACTGTAAAAAAAATGAATTGTACATATGTCACGGATAGTTTCATTGCTTAGAAATTTTAAAATAATACTATTGTTTCATGCTTGGTTTTTTAACTCCAGATTTACTTATAGGTATTAATATTATTGTTATTGTTGTTATTATTATTATTATTATTATTATTATTATTATTATTATTATTATTATTATTATTATTATTATTATTATTATTATTATTATTATTTATAAACATTACACAAGGGACAATATCGCAAGTCGGTTTAGAGTCCAACTACACCTAGGCCTATATGAATTCGGAATAAACTATATTATCCAATATAGCTTTTTTTTCCAAAGATTAAAACTTGTTTGTTGATAAAAACAATAATTATATGATTTAATAATAATAAAATGATATTATTATTTATTTTATTTAGTAGTTTTCACATTGTTTCTCATCTTCCTGCGTTAAATGATGATGATTATTATTATTATTATTATTATTATTATTATTATTATTATTATTATTATTATTATTATTATTATTATTATTATTTATAAACATTACACAAGGGACAATATCGCAACTTGGTTTAGAGTCCAACAAATTACACCTAGGCCTATATGAATTCGAAATAAACTATTTGATTTCTATCCAATATAGCTTTTTTTTTTCCAAGATTAAAACTTGTTTGTTGATAAAAATAATAATTATATGATTTTAATAATAATAAAATTATATTATTATTATTATTTATTTTATTTAGCAGTTTTCACATTGTTTCACATCTTCCTGCGTTAAATTATTATTATTATTGTTATTATTATTATTAATTTATTTTGAATGTTCTGGCATTTCATATTTTGTTATACATTGTCTTCCTTTCCAATACAACGTTAAGTTTATACTACAATTACATAACTTTTTATAATATTAAAAATAATAATAACAATAACAGTAATAATAATAATAATAATAAATGCCTACCTGATTAAGTATCATTCTGAAATGTTGATTCACTTTAAAATTGATCAAGGGTCCGCTCTCATATTTATATACAAGACGTGTTGTCATTCTCCCTCCAGGTCATTATTTAAGGTCATTCGAGACCTATTATAGGGGTAACTTTCTACCAGAGAACCATTAAGTTTTATAACAAATAATTGATTGTTGATTGGTAATAACGATCCTATTGGAATGTAGGCTATTCAAGGAGCATGTAAAATTGAAATAAATTAATAGTACAGTTTTGCATTTTTATTTTCTTAGATTATAAATCAATCATCATTATCAGCAGCAGCATCAAGGATTAGACCTGCTGGTCTGTTCTGATCTCATGTTAGAATTGGTCTGTCCATCTTTTACTGGGTCTTCCAACATTTCTTCGTCCTAGTGATTTGTAATGATCTAATGAAGAATCTGTTTCGGAATTCTATTGTTATCCATTATATTGATGTTGTCCATCCATTCATCTCTGTATTGTGTAATTCTATATAATAGTTTGAATATATTCAGTTCTCTTCGTATACGCCTTTAATCCATCATTGTATAGCCAGCTACACTCCTCAGAAACCTGATTTCTGACGATTCTATTCTTCGTTCCTGGTTAAGACCCAGTGTTCCTATCTATATAGTAGTGTTGGAACCGCCATAGTTTTATAAAATTTTAAAAGTGATTATAAATTATTTTGTTAAAAGTATTGTGTAACATTTATTATTAAATTTTGTTCAATTAATACTATTTCAATTGTTGATGTAGTATTTGTCCGATATAATACATTTTAATAATACTAGTAAAATGCCCTCATATATAAACATCAAAAATGCATTGTCAAAAAAATAGTTTAAGAAAATAGGCCATTCATTTTACGCACCCACCTGGCCAATTTTATTTAACATTGGTAATATATTCAGATTTGTTAATTTAATTATTTTAGACTGATTTATTCACTTTAAAACAAATAATAGAGAAGCGAAGAGAATTCAACTTAGAGTCGCACATCCTGTTCATAGATTATAAGAAGGCCTTTGATAAAGTGTCTACACCAAAATTATGGAACATATTAAGTAAAAAATGATTCCCACTACACTTTATAGCAGTAATTAAGGAAATGTATGAGAAAACAAAATTACAAATAAATCAAAGGGAACCTATACATATAACAGGAGGAGTTAGACAAGGTTGTCCACTATCAACCACTCTTTTTAACATTTATTTTGACGACATGATAAGATCATGGAAGCAAATGACGACTGGGGGAATTAACTTAGGAAATATAGTAATAAAAACAGTACCCAGATTTTAATAGCAAAAACAGATCACGAACTACAAGGAATGCTATATAAACTAAATTAAATATAAAAAAATACAATATGGAAATATTATCAGGAAAATAAAAAACAATGGCCTTCAAGAGCGCTCATCCAGTTCGGACAAAGATAATATTACAAAATAAACCAATAGAACAAGTGGTAAGATATAACTTCTTGGGTTGCGAAATATCATACACAGCGGAAAGAGGTATAAATAACAAACTAAATAAGTTTAATTATATAACAGGAACATTAAAAAGACCTTTGAAAAATAAAGCTAGGAAAGACTCTATAATAAAATTATACAAGACAATAGCAGTGCCTATTATTACTTATGGATCCGAAACATGGACAGTGACAACACAACAATCTGCCAGAATACAAGCTGCTGAAATGAAATTCCTCAGAACAATAGCAGGATATCAAAGAACAGACAAAAAACACAACACAGAAATAAGACAACAACTAAAAGTAGAGGAATTAAACACAACAATAGTGAAATATAGAACAAACTGGAAAGAACACTTGGCAAGGATGACAGAGAATAGAATACTAAAAGCAGCATACAGCTATTCACCACCAGGAAAAAGAAGTCTGGGAAGACCAAAGAAAATATGGAAAAGCAGCAATTTGGAGCCTGAACAGGCTAGTAAATTAGCCTAAACCGTGAAGGAAAAGAAGACTTTGATTTGGAGGTACATGTCTTATTTATATTATTATTTAAATCTATTTAAAATTTACGAATAACTTCAAATATTATAGATAGGCAAGATGTTTTTTTATTTAACGACGTTCATTATTAACTCAGGTTATTAACCTCCCAATTGAAATAAGTACATGAACGGGCCGACAAATTTTAATTAGAGGCTGCCCCGACTGAGATCACATGTTCGAATCCTGACGGTTCCAGGAGGTAATTAGTGGTGGATAGTGCCGGAATTTTTCGGGATTTTCTCAGGATTTCCGGTTACCTGAACGAATTTAATCCCACCAACTCCCTTCTCTCCATTTTATGTCATTTAATTTCTCGTTAATTCATTTCATACCACCCTTCATCTCATTTCATGTTAGGAAAAATAGTTTGGTTGACACCCACAGATATTGAAAGTATGTGATTGCGGGGATTTTGTAGGGGGTCCACCAGGGTGCTGGATCATGACTCCGAGCGTAAACAATATAAAAGGGCAGAAGGGCGAACGGGAGGGGTGTACTCTCTCATCACAGCCATGAAACCCGCCCTAAAATGGCGAAAGTCATGGGAGAAGAACCTGGAATGCCGGACCCGGAAGACTGCCTACGACTCACATAACACTGTTGAGTAGAATTCATTCCATCATCATCATCATCATCATCATCATCATCATCATCATAGTACATTCACGAATTTAGGCCATTTGTTGACCTGTTTCGGCCTCAAGAGAAACACCATCCAGAAGTATTTTGAGTGGACGTCCTGGTCTTCTTCTTCCTGCAGGTTGATATATTAACATTAGTTTGGGTATCCTGTGATCTTCCATTCGATGAACATGTTGTACCCATCTTGACTTATAATCAGAAATTTTGTTTTCTAAAGATTCCATGTGTAATTCTTCTAAGATGTCTTCATTTTTTTGTGATCTAGTAGTGTGTATCCTGCAGTCCTCCGAAGATATCTCATTTCAGCAGATCTAAGTCTCTGTATATCCTTCTGTTTCAACGTCCATACTTTGCTACCATACAAAAGAGTTGGAAGAGCCAGTGTTTTATACACTTTCAGTCTTGTAAGTTTTTGGACTAACTGTGCCTTGAAGATAGAATTTATTAACCCTAAAATTCTTAAAAATTTAGATATTTTTGCATTTACATCCTTTTCTTCTTCATATGAGATATTGCATCCTAGATATGTAAAATTATTCACCTGCTCCAAAATTTTATTGTCCAGTACAATTTTACTTCTGACAGGATCTACACCTTGAAATGTCATAATTTTTTGTTTTTTCTGTAGATATCTTTAATCCATATTCTTCTGTAATTTTGTTAAGTTCATACAGAACTTTCTGTAGATTATCTTCGGAATTTGCTCCATTCAATCATAATATACTGGGATAGCGAAATAGGTATTTCAGGTCCCAATCGCTCACAGCAGTCTGCCCATACTGTCCGAATAATGAACAAAACTAATGGTTCTGAAGAAAATGTCTTTGTTTTGGATGTAAGGCAGTATGCAATAATACGTTTCGTATTTTTGTGACACCAAAATGGTTTATTATGTTGGAAGTTAATAGATGTAATATCATCATCATCTTCTTCTTCAAGTATGGGTCTGTTGGCCCATTACGCTCTCCGGTGCACTATATGCTGCAGGTGCAGATCGTCCTTCCAATGTTGTTTTGGTCTTCCTACATTTCTTCGGCCTAGAGGTTTATATTGAAGCAGCTGTTTTGATAAACGATTGGCATTCTTTGTACATGTTCAAACCAATTACATTTATTTCTGTATATTCTCTCGTTTATATTATATATTTGTAATTCATCTCTGATATCTTGACTTCTCTTTTGATCTCTTAAATATACACCTGCAACTGATCTCAGAAATCTCATTTCTAATGTCTCAATTTTATGTTTATCGGAGATCGTTAAAGGCCAAGTCTCAGACCAGATGGTAACGTTGTAACGGCTACACAGATGTAATAGTAACGTCGTATTAAAAAACTGCTTCTGGAACCTGATATGTTATATCAAGATAAAGTAAAAACTACTGGCCGATAGCGAGGGGATACTAAAGGCCAACACGCACACACTATTGAGTAACACTAAGAAATTGGGACTGGAAGTAAATATCAGTAAAATTAAATATATGGTCACAAGTAGAAATTCAGTATATAATGGAAATGGACAGCTAATGACAAATGAGGGAAATTTTGAGGAAGTGGCTGAATTCAAATACCTAGGAACAATAATCACAAATAGGAATGAGACGCACAAAGAAATTAAACATAGGCTTAATTCTGGAAATGCATGCTATTATGCATTGCAGAGACTTTTGATGTCCCAACTCCTTTCAAAAAACGTTAAGCTGAAAATATATAAAATTATTATTCTACCAGTTATATTATATGGGTTCGAAACATGGACTCTTACTTTAAGGGAGGAAAGCAGATTACGAGTATTTGAGAATAAAGTTCTTAGGAAAATTTTTGGACCAAATGGAGATGAACAGACAGGTTAATGAAGAAGACTACATAACAATGAACTATATGGTCTTTATAGGAAGCCAGATATAATAAGAACAGTTAAGTCTCGTAGACTGCGATGTGCAGGACATGTTGCGCGTATGGGGAATGAAAGACGTGCATGGAAGCTTCTTGTAGGAAAGCCAGTGGGAAAACGTCCAGTTGGTAGACCAAGAATGAGGTGGGAGAACAACATTGACTATGATTTGAGGGAAGTAGATTATACAGGGAATGATTGAAAAGCATTAGCTCAGGATAGAGACACATGGAGAGCTTATGTCCGCGCGGTCATGAACTTTTTGGGTTATATAGTGCCAGTGAGTAAGTAAGTAAGTATAAGTCTGTCCTTGTATAACGAAATTAAATTATTGTACCTTTTTTAAATAAACACTAGCTTGATTAAACTTTATGTTTTGGTGTAGAAACTGTTCATAAGTAATGCCACGAGTGATTTCCAAAATTATCGATAAATTCACGACTCACGAAGTGAGGAGTGAATTTATCTAGAGAATTTGGAAATCAAGAGTGGCATTTGTTAGGAATATTTAACGAATAAAATTAAGCTGTTTACTCACAAATCATTATTTAACTATAGTTATTTTAAAATATTTATATATTTAATGTAAACGGCGATGTTTGAAAACAAATGAGAAACGATAGGTACGCTTCTACTGCTTCTTTTGTTTATCACTGCAACCAGATCATACTATTTATTGCCAAAGGAACGCAATATTGTAAGGAGGAGCTTTCTTTAATATGGTAATTATAACACTGATAAATATTTGGTGAAACACGACTCTGATTGGTTGTAAAACAGAAATCATTGAAACGTGATTGGCCATTGACTCCCATTTGGGGCATGAGTTAAATAATCACATTAAAGAAAATACAGATTTACTTCCATTATTTACATACCGGTACCTTAACACACATCTAAATCCTAACAAGTCACAAGTAATTCTAATGAGACAACAAAGACTGCTTACAACCTTTGACATATCTACACTTCCAAACATTGCTATACATAATATAATAATCCCTTATTCATCTTCAGTAACAAATCTTGGACTACATCTGGACGCAAATTTAACCTGGCAAACACAAGTGAAACGCATATGTAAAAAGACTTTCTCCATCTTACATTATCTTAGACGTTTAAAGAATTTTCTCCTAGTTTCGTTAAAACAAATCCTTGTGCAGAATCTTGTGTTGCCACACTTCGATTATTGTGACATTATATATAATGAGTTGGAAAGTAACTGGAAGCTACCAAACCTACAATTCCTAGTAAAGCTGCAAGCATAGCATGAAAATGCTATGATTGCAGTGAAGGACCTGTCCTCGGGCAGAATTACTATGGATGGATCTAAACTATGACATATCGCAGAGACTGCAGAGTGTTCATAATGCTTGCGTTCGATTCATTTTCAATATCAGCCGTTATGAACATATTTCGGAGCATTTCAATAACCTCTTTTGGCTCCGTCTTACTGGCAGATGTAAATTGCACTCTCTTTTACTACTTTTCAAGCTTCTGAATTCCTACACTCCTACTTACCTGCCGTCCGGATTTGAGAAGTTATCCATTGTAAAATAAAACCAAATGAGCTATCTCAAAATGTTTCAGCTATGGAAAAGAGATATCAAGGCAAATGGAATCCTAATATGCTGGCCGATTATTGTTGGACCATGAAGAAGGATGCTCCACAAGCGAAATATATCAGAAAATCGTCATTTCTTACTTTATATGTGAGCCCGAATGTTCGAATATTGTGTAGTTACGAATGTAGAAAATATTAAAATGTTTGAAATTATAAATGCCTGTCTCTCGGAAACCTTGCGTGATGGAGAAAATCCGATATCATATTTGAATTCAGGGGAAAAAATACTATCAGTATCACTTTTTTTTCTGAGACAAAGAAAGTTTCTTTTTTTGTTGCTGAATGTAATTTATGCTCAAAAATGCCCACCTCTAGCTTCTAATATAGATCTTAATAAACCAAACCTAATATTGCTAAATTTGGGAATTTTTCCTTTTTTATTTGATGGAGTAATTCGATCAATATGAGCATTGTTTGTAGTTTAAAATATAATGAAGTAAACTATACTAAATGAAATCACTGCAGCTGGTTGTCCAGGGTCACAATAAAAGACAAGCATAGGACATCCTATGATAAGAAACACACCGTACTGAGAATTAAAAACTCCTGGAAGATATCAAGTGTTATCGACTATGATTATTAAATGTGAAATTTTTTTTAAGACGGCTTATTTTTTTTATTTCCAGGCTTGCTGTTCAAAATCAACATAAGGAATCCAAGGTGAGTGTTTTGAAATGGGGGAACTATAGATCAGAAATCTACAGCTACATGAGATCTTGAAAGATGGACATTATGTTAACAAGCCCGGCTGTTCTGTCAGCGGGAGGTACTTCATTGTCTTCATATTCTTTCACAAATGAGATACATTCTCCCATTTGCCACCCAGGATGCGTTTACAGGCTTATTTATTATTCATGTCTAAATGCTTATTATAGTTCATTGTACGTGTGTTCATAGTCACAAATGGACCTATGAAAAATAATTCAGAGCAAGATTATCACAATTATGACACAAAAATGCTTTAAAAATAGTTTTTATTTTTACACGCTTTATATTAGCTTGACCTCTATCTATCTATATATCTATCTATCTATC